>JBCNJP010000027.1:111996792-112034805 GCA_039602395.1 Deinandra increscens subsp. villosa | reverse complement strand
TATAAAACTTATAAGAAAACATAAAAAGGACCAAAAGACTCAAACTTTAATAAAAGCATTCAAAACAAATGGAAACTGACTCAAATGGACTCAAATTATAAAATAAAAGACTCTTAATTTAGGATGTGTTTGCAACACATCAGTATTTCTTAGGGGAAATTACCATAGGTGGGTAAATCTGTTAGTGTTTGAAATCATGGTACAGGTAGATCAATGCAATGACGGGTAAACCTTTATAATATCTCGTACATCAACAACATTTTACAAATACATTTTGTAGAGTCCAAAACCTGTGAACTCACCAACATTATTTTGACCCTTTTAAACTCATGTATTTCTCAGGTAACTAAGAATCGCTCTCGGTGTGCAAATGGGAAGTCTATCATCTACTAGGGCCTGCATTAGGAATGGAGTCATGGTCACCCCTTTTGCTATTTAAATAAATCATTTAAATAAATCATGAACACTCGTAACTTCTATTTGAATGTATCGTTTTAAATTATAAGACAATGTTATCCTTTATTAAATCCGTTGCAATCTTTGATAACTATTTGGTTTTCAAGCGTAAACGAAACTCGCAAGAGTCGTTCCTTGTATCCAAGACTATGACCCCATGACGTCACATGCCCACATAATCAGAAATATCGGGGTGTGACAATAGGCGATAACTTTCTCACGTTGCATTAATACGCAACCCAATCCTTGATGCGAAGCATCACAGTAAACTACAAAATCTTTTATTCCATCAGGTAGAGATAGGATCGGTGCATCGTAAAGCTTCTGCTTCAACTTCTGAAAGGCTTCTTCTGCTTTGGCATCCCAAATGAATTTCTTATCTTTCTGAGTCAATGCAGTCAGGGGCTGGGCGATCATTGAGAAGTTCTCAATGAATCGGCAATAATATCCAGCGAGACCCAAGAATTGGCATATCTCAGTAGGAGTAGTGGGAGCACTCCAGTCTTTGATAGCCTCAACTTTGGCTGGATCAACATGAATTCCCTGGTCGTTGATGACATGACCCAAAAAGTGTACCTCGCGAATCCAAAAGTCACATTTGGAAAACTTCGCGTACAATTCTTCCTTCTTCAGCAATTCCAAGATAAGTCTCAAATGTTGTTCGTGTTCTTTCTTGCTTCGAGAGTATATGAGAATATCATCGATAAACACGATAACAAATTTATCTAGGTATGGTTTACATACGCGGTTCATCAAATCCATGAACACAGCGGGTGCGTTAGTTAAACCAAAAGGCATAACGAGGAACTCGTAATGACCATAGTGTGTTCTAAATTCTATCTTCGAAACATCCTCGTCTCTAACTCGTAGCTGGTGATAACTGGATCTCAGGTCAATCTTGGAGTAGTAACTCAATCATTGGAGCTCGTATAATAAGTCGTCGATTCTCGGTAGCGGGTAGCGGTTCTTCACCGTTAACTTGTTCAACTCTCTGTAATCGATACACATCCGAAACGTTCCATCCTTCTTCTTCATAAACAAGACAGGAGCTCCCCACGGCGAGTGGCTCGGGCGGATAAAGCCTTTATCTAACAACTCTTGCAGTTGGTTAGATAATTCTTGCATTTCTGACGGTGTTAGGTGGTAGGGCGATCTGGCGACGGGGGCGACTCCAAGCGTCAATTTGATACGAAGTTCCACTTGTCGAGTTGGTGGTAAACCAGGCAAGTCTTCGGGGAAAACTTCCGGAAATTCGCAGATCGTAGGAACATCTTCGATGCGCTTCTCCTTGGGCTTCTTCTCCGTAACATGAGCTAGAATGGCTTGACATCCTTTTCAAAGAAACTTACGAGCCTTCATACTCGATATGATATTTAGCGGGGTTCCACTCTTTTTGCCTTGTACGCTAAGAGTGTTGCCGTCTGCGAGTGGTACGCGGACTATCTTCTCATGGCAAACTATCTCGGCATGGTTCTTTGATAACCAATCATTCCAATAACAATATCAAAGCTTCCTAGATCAACAGGCATAAGGTCGATGTGGAAAACATAATCTGAGAGTTCAAGCGAGCAGTCTTAGTACATTTCTCCAGTTTCTGTTAGGTCACCATTTGCTAATTCTACTGTGAACTTAGTGTCTAGGGCAACAGGGGCGATTCCTAGTAATTGGCTAAAATCGGTAGACACAAAGCTTCTATCGGCACCAGTATCGAATAAAACAGAAGCAAATTGGTTGTTAAGTAGAAACGTGCCCGTCACGGTGTTTGGATCGCGACGTGCTTCTCCAGCCTTAATCATAAAAACTCTGTCTTTCGCCTGTTTCTGATCCTTCGCCTTGGGGCAGCCCTTCTTCAGGTGACCAGTAACACCACAACCAAAACATGCACGATTCGGGCAATCACGAGTGATGTGACCCTTGGTCTTGTAGTGGCCACAGTAAACATTTCCATAGTCAAGGGTGTGGTGGAGGTTTCACTTGTTGCACAGAGGTGCATTACCGGTGTAGCCTGTCTTCTTTGGTGCCTGAGCAGGTGCGGTAGCAGCATAAACTTTAGTCGGCTCGGGTCCTTTGGCAGGGGCCTTTTCAGGGTTCATGTCTGGCTTATTCTTCCAGAAACTGTGCTTCCTTTTGTTGTCCGGCTTCTTTCCAGATGAGGTGGCTGGACCGACCTCGGGAATCTTGACTTCGGAATTCTTCTTGGAAAAGGTCACACCTTGGCGTGTGGCCTGATAGACTAGGTGGTGGGCAAGACGCACAGCATCCTGAAAATTGGCAGGGTTCGACGAAAGAACATTCCCCTGAATGTGAGGTGCAAGACCCCAAATGTATCTCTCGATTTTCTTGTACGGCAGAGTGACCATGGTTAAACAAAGGTGCGCGAGTTCGCGGAATCGCTTCGTTTAACTAGCGATGTCAGAACCGTTCATTTCCAAACTCCAGAATTCAGCTTCCAATATCTGCAATTCTTCTCTCGGGCAGTATTCGTCACGCAGGAGTTTTTTAAGCTCATCCCAAGTCATTGCGTAAGCCAGGTCTGTTCCCATGGCGTCAGCGTAAGAATTCCACCAAGTTAGCACGCCATCAGTAAAAGTGAATGTAGAGTACTTAAACATGACGCCAGCGGGCAGTTTCTAATGCAAAAAACTGATTTCATCCGTTCAAACCAACGAATGAAATCCATGGCACCTTCCGTGCCCTTGAAGTTAGTGGGTTTGCAGTTCATAAAGTCCTTGTATGAACAGTCGCGGGGACCTGCAATGTTAAAACATTTGAATACAATTCGGAGAAATTGTAGTCTGGATGTTTTCTAACATTGAGATCGTTAAACCTTACCATGTGGTGGATTTTTATTTTGTCTGTCGTGATCCCGTTGAGTTTCGCTTGCAGCAACAGCTTCAGCAACTCGTTGAGTGATTCCTCAATGTCGGCATCACTCATTGGTTGGTTGGGCGATGTGTTCCTGGCACCACGTCTAGGAGGCATGTTTCTTCTTTACGTTTCAATGACAACATAAAGAAAACAAATGGTTTAGACCATATGAGGATGGGGTTATTGCAAGCTCAAGAATAACAACCATGACATACATTTAATACCAGGGCAAGTAACACAAGTATCACAATAATAAATAACTCAACCATTCAACACGATAAGATAAACTACAAGTTACATTCCATACCGCCATATTAGTTATAAATCATGCAAAAGGGGTTAACTTAAAGTAAGTACATAACTAGCTAATGGGAGTGCAATCCCAAAAAAATATTACTTCATCAGGATTTACTAATAAAATGGTGGGTCAAAATGGTAGGTGAAAATGGTAGGTCAAATCTAAAGCATCCTAAAAACGGGGGCCTGGGGGTAGAGCAAGAGTGCCAGTAACATGGGCCATGAGTGCTAAGAAAGAAAGAAGTCGCTCGACATGGCCCTCGAGAGTGGCAACTCTCATCTGCAAAAGCTCGATGGTAACAGAGTTGTTAGCAGCAAACGCACTAGCATCCGTTACGCCAGCATGAAGAGACTCTAGGGCACTCTGAGTAGTGGTCCTAGTCTCCTCCAAGCTATCCACTCGGGTGATCGAGGGGCTGACTCGTCCTTGGAGCTCGACGAGATGCAAATGGCCTCGTTAGCGGAAGCCATCACTTCGATAACAAGTTCAAGTAAATGCAGCGTTAGAACAAGTAAGCATATAAACATTTAAGGTAAATAAATCTAATGCAAGTTATGAAATAAACGCTTAAGCATAAATCATAATAATCGTTACCACTTGAGTTGGCCTTGCGTGCAAACGGTACCTTCAGAGCGGGTTATAGTACAGGTTTTGTTTTCGTTTTTATTTATGAAACCTAGTTCTCTATAACCACGGCTCTGATACCAATCTGTCACACCCTGGACTTTCGGGAACGGAGGCGTGTGACGTCATGAAATCATAGTCATGGATACTTAGAACAATTAATAGTAAAACAATTGATAAACAAAACGTCATTTGGATTGCAGCGGAAATAGTGGTAAAATGACATTGTCTTACAATTAATAATAAAGGTGTAAATAGTTCTTAAAAGTTACGATAGTTCCTAAAATGCTTGAAAATAGTTAGGTGGATAAATCGGGACTATGACTCCATCAGCAGCAGGTCCGTTTATGAGTGATGGCTCCGTTTGCACGTGCGGATACATTTAGTTACCTGAGGAAATCATGAGTTTAAAAGGGTCAACATAACGTTGGTGAGTTCATAGGTTTAAGACTCTACAAATAGTTTGTAAATGGTTTAAGGTATACAAGATAAGGATATGGTCACCGTGATGTAATATTTAGCAATGAACTTTGAATTTGAAACTAACAGATTTACCCACTCATAGCATCTTCCCTAAAGATACTGCAATGGAACAATAATAACTGGCGTGTACTACTCGACAAATGCACACATCGGGATTGGAGCTACCAATTAAGTAGGGTTGTTAACCCAAATACATCTATTCACTAGTTACCGTTTCGAACAAAACTAATCAAATTCAATTAATAGTGGGATTTGCGACAATTCGTTATGTAACGAAATGTACCCATCTGTAGGGTAAGTAAAGAACATTTAATCATACGGCAGAGTACAGTTCGACCGATATATCAAGTATAAAACAGTTTAGTTCATGATTTCTCCCCCAAAGTATTAAAACAGTTTAAAAGAAAAGGGCTGTGAGACTCACCTGATCTAGGTGAATAGTGATAAGTATGCAAGTCCGGAAATGAAAGGGTTCAAGTAACGTCCTAATAAATAATAATACAATGCATATATATATATATATAAGGCATTTGGTTATTGAGTAACAATATTGTCACCCAAACGATACCGCTCAAGTCTTGATATAATATCCCGTTTGTGTTAGTTTTGGAAGTCCGTTTGATAATATTTATTAATCATATAAAAATACGAAAATCAATACTTATATTTATGCCAAAATAAATATAAAGGAAAGTTAAATAAATCAGTAAGTCAATTTAACTTAAAAGAAATCAATCAAGTTTTAAACGTTGAAATAAATAATAATGTCTATTATTATTTATAGATAGATTTATATATGTCATGACTTAAACCTTTATAATTATTTGACAAAATAATTATATATATTTTCAAGTAAAATATGTGACAAGGTTTATTGAAATAGTATAAGTGAGTTAAAAATAAATACAAGTCTTTGTATCTATACTTATACATTTAAAAGATTTATAAATCCACTTTAACAAAAGTTATAATCATAGGATGACTTAAGATGACCATCTTTTACTTAATTAAAAGTTTAAGTGTTAAAAATAATTATATGTTCAAATATAATTATTTGATGTTTGGATCGTCATAAACGTTTTATGTTATCACTTAAAATGCGAACGTTTTTATTTAGAAATAACCAATAGTTATTTTCCAAGTCAAAACGTTTGGTGTCGTAATCGTTTTAAATATTTTATAACTAAAATATTTTATTCAAAGTTTATAGAAAATGTAATTACCGGTTTTGTTTAATAAATAGACTTTTATTGCTTTTGGACTTTATATATTTTTAGGAAATGTCAAGAATATTCTTTTAGGTTAGTTTCAAATCTTAAAATATATTTTTGGTCGGTTTTGAAATAAGTCACTAAAATTGAGTTTTCTCGTTGCGTATTAATCTGTTTTGATCCCGGTTTTCTCCCTACGCAACGTTTCTCTATTTCGGTCAATTTGGTTTATTTAAAACATCAAAAACATGTGTCGAAAAGGTGTCAGGATCAGATCTGATCCGTAACAGTTTGTAGCTTATTTTTATAAATAAAAATTTCATTTAATCTTATAAAAATCATCGACTTGAAACTAGACTTTTAGGGTTTGTTGATCAAGGTTTATAAAAATGTCTTTTTATAGTTAAAAATCTATATAATAAAGTCCAAATGATGGTTATAAATGTGATGATAGTAAAGGCATTTTTACTTGATTTAGCAAAAGTATAAAATCTATTTTAAGGTTTTGGTGAATTAAATTCACCAACAAATTAAAGTCTTGAGTTTTGGTGACTAGTTTTTATAAAGTAAATATATATTATAACATGTTGACTTAAAATCTAAGTCATTTTTAAGTCAAAAATCCATTTATTCCATGTCTTTTAGGAATATTTTATTTATTAATTTTTAAACAAGTCATTGTTTATCAAAATTAAATCCATGGTTTTTGTAGGTCATCTAACTTGTCCAATGATTATGTTTTATATTTTCAACACTTACAAGGATTTCTACTAACACTTATGTGTTAGAATTAAGTCATGGGTTTATTCAAAGAAGTTAATGTTGTTAGATCATTTATTTAAGCCATGAGTTAGTAAATATATATCAAATAAAATAAATAATCAACTAGCAATAGGTTGGACCTTTATGTTCAACCAAGTGAACAAATCTTACTAATACTTGAGGTATTAGGACACATAAACTAACACATTAGTGTTAGGTAATGTGTTAGGACCAAGATAAATAAATAACAAGTAAATAAATTGCAAGAAATTAAATAACAAGTAATTAAATGCAAGATAAATATAAATGATCTAAGTTTGATACATAATACTCCCAATTTGGTTTCTTTAGTGCACAACCACCAAAGATGTGTTAGATCAAGTCACTTGTATTATTAACCCCAAGTGTTGGTTGTTTTAGAGGATTAGAGAAAGAATTTATTTTTAAGTTATATCGAGACTTGTTGAGGTTTTGGGTGATAGATTAAGTATGGAAAGTGTAAGGAAAAGGGGTTAAAGGACTCACAAAAAAAAGTGTAGGAGATGAGGTGGTGGTTGGCGACAGCGGTACGGTGGTTCGGCGGTGGTTGGTGGCGGTGGCCGGCGGCCGGAAGGAGGGAGGGGGGTTACGGTTGAGCCGAAAATGGAGAAGAGAGGGAGAGAGCTTGAGGGTGTTTAGGAGGTGCAAGAATTTGTGATGGTGGTGGTCTCCTTTTATACTAAAAAGTGGGTTAATTACCCTTTGGGTAATAACCTTGCCAACTAGTAATTAGTTTTAATTGTGGTTAAAAATAATCACCAATAAATAGAAGTGGGTGATTCTAACAAAAGATGGAGACTTTTTATAAAAGTTGGAGGTGATTCACGGTTCAAAAATTTTATAAAAGTTCATAGGTTGGTTTAAATATAGTGGATTAGTGTTTATAAAAAGTTTGAAAAATAAACATTAATTTTAGTTTTTATAAAAACTACAAGGGTGGTGGACTTTTTATACAAACTCTTGTTGTGTTAAAATCTATAAAAAGTGGGCTTATTTTGTTTGGGCCGAAATTATTTTTAAAAAAATAAGTGTTGGGCCGGTTGGGCCTTGGGCCGAAAAGTGGGCCGGAGATGGGCCGGAGGTGGGCCGGATCGGACCGGGTAACCGGGCCGGGCAACCGGTTCTTGGTTCAGTTACTGGGCCGGTTAATGTGTCGGGCGTCGGGTTGGGTTCCGGGTCGGCGGGTTGAGTCAAAACGCTCGTTAGGTTACAACGAGTCATCGGGTAAATTTTTGGGTCGATCGGATAAGTTTTGAGGTTGTTGGGCCTGACTGGGCCCAACGGGGTTACGGATTCAGTGTTCAGTCGACGTTCGGATTTTTCTGAGTGAAATGGGTTGAGGAGCTCAAGTCTTGACAAAAGTTTTGATTACATAAAAATTACTTTAATTTTTAACGTGTCGAAAGTCAGTTCGTACACCGGGCGGAGAATATATAAAAGTCATATTTTATATATTTTTCTTGTTGGTAAAATTCTATTAAGACGTTAATGGTTTCTCTTGATTTTTAAAACGGACAAAATAGTTGATTACAAACTCGGGAATTATTTAGACGATTATATATATCCTAGGTTAGCAGATAATGATCAGATAATAAACAGATAATGCACGTATTTAAGAGTAATAGTAAAAGTCAAAGTCAACGGGTTGCCCTGGTTTTGACCGAGGTGTTACATACGATTTTCTCCGGTTGTAAGGGTCGTCGGTGTTTAGGTTAACATTCTTCGCTTTTAGGTGACGTTTAATGAGCCAGAATCGGCTCCACCGTGGATCGGTGGTTCAGCCCTAACCACCAAGAATCAAGATTAAAGTTTTTTTGGGGTTGATGTGTTCGGAACTATACCTAAAAATAACTAATTAAACCTAGACCTAGACACACCTAATTTTACCGAAAAATACTTAAACTAGACCGAACCTAAGGCAAGTGTACCTATTGGTGGCAGTATAGCTTATATAAGACCGGGAACCCTAGAGACACTATGAACAAGACTCTAACCTAGGACTCTATGAATGGGAAAATTGAGTAATTTTGTAAATTGGTTTTTGAAATAAATTAACTAACTTAACTAAATTAACTAACTAACAACCGATCCAAAAGAAACTTAGGACGAATTCAGAAATTGAGGAAGGTACCACCTAGACCTAGAATCCTAATTAATATTAACGACCTTACTCGGCTATGACAATTCTGATGGAACCGGGATCTTAACACAACCAACCTATAGAAACTCTACGAGCCCCTGAATTACTCTCCGGATGTTACTGATAGAATACCTAAAGACTGGATTACGCTCACCGATTTGATTAGTTCACCTTTTGAGTCCTTCCTAATTGATAACTCTAACACTCGAACAATTGGTTCACCTTTTGAGTTTATCCCAATTCACTTACCATAACCTCCTTCGAAACAATCTAAGGAACCCTAAGATAAGTGGAGCTACCTCTAATTACTGCAACTGACACGAATAACAGACTAGCTAAATTCCTAGGGCACTTCCTTTTGAGACAATGTTGTCCTAGTTCCTTAACCAACCCGACTACCCGACAATCTATTACCTTTTGGGTCTCTAGATAGGCAGAATATTGAAATCAAGATAATAAATATTAATTAATAACTATGGTTCGGGAGGTCTCCTAAACCACTCTTCGGTTACTAACCCTAAAGCTAGCGACTTTAGATAAATTACCCAACCCGAAAGACATTCGAAGGCAATCTAAGCATTAACTAATAAATAAAACCCTAATAATAATATGCATATACACCAATTGTAATCAATTAGAGGAATTTAATAGAGTAATCATCCATCATGAAAATTGTCACAATTGAATAAAAATCATTAACGCTAAAAATTCATCATAACGGTCTAGGCGGTACTAATTAAATTAGCCAACACACATGTCTAAACAAGAATCATAGATGAAAGTTAAAGTCTTGATCAAGAACATGGTATTGATTCAATTACAAGATTAAAAACAAGAAAAGATGAAACCCGGATTAATTAGTGGTGTCGAATGATTAAGCCGGATGATCTCCTCTTCTTTGTCTTGGCCTTTCACGCTTTCGAAATCGTCCTTGGAACTCCTCTGCCGGCTGGAAATTTTGTCGAACTCCTCTTTCTGCCGTTCGTATTAATGTGCGTAGGGTTCTCTCTTTTTTTTCTAAATTCCATCGGAACCGATTTTTTTATTTCTTCTTCCCTTAGTGTCCACGTGAACCAGCCCAAACTCCAAGTAACTTATTTTGCAGCCCATCTCAATCTTTAATAGTTTTTGCACGTGACATAATTCCAACTCAAAATCAATTTCTTTACACTTATGAAATCCACGTGAGCTCCCAAAACCAACTCCTCAATGAAAATTGACTTAGCATTTAAATCATCCGTGACATTTTTTGATTTAGTTCCTGCATTAAACGGCTGACTTTGAGATAAGGGAGACTGCCCTCTGTTTGCGATCTGCACCTACCGATCCTGTCATCACCCTTTAATCGTAGGTTCAATCCTTGGATTGCTCCGGCTGAGACATCGGGTGATACGAGTATCGTTAGCGGTGGTATCAATCTCATTGTTACAGGGAACCCGTCCAAGTACAAACTCGCCGGTGACGGAGATGGGTGACCAATTGAAAGGAAAAGAAACCTTGGAAGATGGTGAATGGAGGCCGCCGCCAGAAGTTGATATGGAAGGTGATGAGGGTCATCAATGGCAAGAGGTGAAAGGTAGAAGGAGAAAGCCCACAGTTAGACAAAAAAGATTTGAATATGCCAAAAATGTGGTGGTGTTCTTTGTGGCTAACCTTCCCGACGACTGCTCTACGGCGGTGGTTAAGGAGGCCTTCAAAGGCTTTGGGAATATGACTGATGCCTACATGCCAGGAAGGAGGGATAAGAACGGCAAAGGAAATTACTTTGCATTCATCAAATTCTCCGACGTCAAGGATGTGGATCTCTTTGAAAGGACTCTCAACACTGTTTCCATCGGCGGGGCAAAGGTGATGGTAAATAGGGCTAAGTTTGATCGTAACAAGCAACCCATCACGTATCACAGGCCAATCCACAAAATGATGCAGCAAGATCCTCCAAGAATATGGGTTCCAAGAGTTCATCTGCAAAACACCAATGTTTGGGGTAGTGGGGGTACAAGTTTCAGAGACAAACTTGTTGGAGATTCTACATCCGGGGCGAATGCTGTAACCATCAACATGGATGATGTACCTGGACTCACTGCTAGTAGAATCGAAGGCACGGCGTTGATTGGAAACCTAAAAAGCATGGTGGTTTTAGATAATCTTATCGAAGCTTTGGATGGTAAGCTAGGGAATGCATCATCGATCCGTTATGTTGGGGGACTGCGTATCCTCATTAGCTTCAATAACAATGAAGATGCCAGAAACTACTGTGATAACCGAGAAAATTGGTCGTTATGGTTTCATACTATGGTATTTTGGAACGAAGATTATAAAGAATTTGATCGAATTGCAAAAATCAGAATTTTCGGCGTACCACTGCTTCTATGGGAGGACGAAACGTTTAAACGAATCGCTCAAAGATATGGTCAGGTTGTGAGATATGATGGGGTAAACTGGACCAAAGCAAACTTCGTCTACGATGAAGTTGATGTCCTGATCAGATCCGGTGTGAGAATAAAAGATAGCATGTTTGTGGAAAAGGAGAATCGTAAATTTAAAGTATGGATTAATGAAGTTGATATGGATTGGCAACCTTCTTGCATGACTAAGAATGAGAGAATGGCATCTTATGACTGTAAGGATGATTTGGATGATGATGCTAAGGTGGCGGAGCAAGTTGCTCCGATGGACATCACTGAACCGGCTAATCAAAGCAAAGATGTATCTTCTCCGGTAGTGATGTGCTCGGAACGACTCTAAAAACTACTATAAAAACCTAGACCTAAACTAGACCTAGACACACCTAATTTTACCGAAACTACCTAAACTAAACCGAACCCTAAGGCAAGTGTACCTATCGGATAGTAGAATAGCTAAGGCAAGACCGGATTATCGAACCTAAGGACACTATTTTAGACAAGAATTAACCTAGACCTAAGAAATGGAAATTATGAGTGATTTAATTTGGGTTTTTGAATTGAATTGAGAATTGGATTAACTAGAATTACCTAAAGCACACAACTAGCAAACGAGCAGCAAGCAATCAAGTAACAACCTTTAGAGACAGAGAAAGATACCACCTAGACTCAGAATCCTAATCACTAATGACAACTTCACTCGGCTTGACTAATCTGATGGTGGCGCTAGTTCACCTTTTAAGTCCTTCCTAGCATGCAATCCTAACGCTCGAACAAGGGTTCACCTTTTAAGTCCTTCCCACTTCAATTACCCTAGCCACCCTCGGATATACCTAAGGCACACCTAGACTAACCGGAGCTACCAATAACTATCATGACTGACACGAAATAGCAAGCTAGACAAAACCCTAGGACACTTCCTTTTGAGACAATGCAACCCTAAGACCTCAACCAACCCGACTACCCGTTAAACCTGTACCTTTTAAGTCTTCAGTTTAGCAGCACATTACAATCAAATAATCAACCAACCGAAAATGCAATAGTTCAAGGTAACCCTAAACTACACTTTAGCAATCAACCCTAAAGTTAACTACTTTGGTTAATCTACCTAAACCGAAAGACATTCGCGGGTAAATTAAGCATTAACAGTCAACTAATATACTGATCATAACACACATAGGCATCAAATCATAATAATCATTGGAATTGAATAGAATTGTAGCATCAATCAATTAGTCAAAAACCGAATAAAATAGTCAAAAAAGGTCAAATTCATCATACGAGTCTAGGTGGCAATCAAAGTTTAGCCAACAATCATCTCAGTTACAGAAATCATAATAAAGTTTAAAGCTTGAACACTGAACATGATAATAGCAACGAATACAACGAGAAAAGATGAAACCGATATCGCTTTGATGATGAAAGATTGATCCACCGTTGATTTCCCCTTTGATCCTTGCTCTCTCTGCTCTTGAAATCGCCCAAAATCGCCTCTGAGTTTGTCTGGAAGTCGAGTTATCACGAATTGAAACCCTAACTTCGAATTTATATCAAAATTCCTTTTTCTGCGGGTTTTGGACCTCCAAGCGTATCGCTTGGAAGTGTGTCTTCTGTAGGCGATACGCCTACATCCCATAAGGCGACAAATTAGTCGGGCTTAGCCGACTTTGACTTCTGTTGACTTTCCTTCTCGCGCGTATCGCCTACTAGCCATCAGGTTCCAGGCGATACGCCTGGAACTGCTTGTTCAGCCCTTCTTCAACATTTCTTATTTTGGCCTCGGGACTTTATTAAAAAACCTACAAAACTCAAATAAAAATAATAAAAAGGACACAAAGACTCAAACTTTAATAAAAGCACTTAAAACAAATGGAAACTGACTCAAATGGACTCAAATACATAACAAAAGACTTAGGAAAATCGGATGTGTTTGCAACACATCAGGTAGCGTCGCCGGTGGATAATCACGCGTCGCCGCTGGATAATCAGGACGATGGTGTGGCGGCCGGTGGCGCCGTTCCTCTGAATTCCGACGGTCGCAGCAATACGGTAAACGATGCGTCCAAGCATCGGGAATCAAAGACATTGAATTCTGGCGGTGCTGGAATATTGGGTGGCTGTTTTTTTGGTGCAGCAAATTTTGAACCGGGTTGGGCTCCTGAGCTTGTTGGGATTAAACATTCTTTTGGGCCTTTCTCCTCAAGGAAGCGGCCCAGACATTGCAGAAGCCCATCTTCTAGTCCGACCAACAAGACCAACATCAATGACTTTGGGGTTTTCAGTCCTGTTAATCACACTCAGTCAACGGGAGTTGGATCTGATGATCATTCCTCTTCTTCTTTACAATCCGATTCAATCATGGCGTCGTCCCCCATCGTATCATCCTCCATACTTAATAGCGAACCTAATGCTGGAGATAGTGATAAAAATACCCTGCCTGGGACTGTACCTAAAACCCCCCCTTCCTCGGATCAAGTTCTTTAAGTTGAAAAGGAGATTGAAGACACTATAAATATTGGTGAGTGCATTGGGGTAAACGCTGCTCCGTTTGCTGATCGAATTAGAGGAGTAATTGCTGGTGAAAACACAAACGGTTTGCAATGAATTGTCTAACCATCAACATCAGGGGGCTTGGAGTCATTGACAAGGCCAATTGGATAAGAGGAATAAAGACATGCCATGGGGTAAGTTTCATTTCTATCCAAGAGACAAAATCGATTGGTTATAGCAACATTCGATGGCACAATTACTGGGGCAGATCCAGGTTTATGGTTGAAACTGTTGATGCAACTGGAAGATCGGGCGGGCTTGCATCAATTTGGGATCCATCTATCTATCATGTTTTTGGTACCATCAAGAACATGTATTATCTAGTCACTTTTGGTTCGATGTGCGGTTCTTGTGATGAGTTAAATACCATTAACATTTATGCTCCGAATGACCCAATCTTAAGACGGAGTTTATGGGATGAAATTATTCAAATAAGGGGATCGAGAGCTGGGTTTTGGATTCTAATGGGGGATTTCAACGATGTAAGAACTGCGGATGAGCGACAAAATTCTGAGTTTATTGAGAGTCAAGCTAAATCATTTAACGACTTCATTGCCTCTGCGGATTTAGAGGAATATCAGACTCTCGGTAATAGGCTCACATACATATCAGATTCCGGGAAGAAACTAAGTAGGCTTGATCGGTTTCTGGTAAGCCGGTGCTTCTTTGATCAATGGCCTGCCTCTACTGTTTTGGGCTTACCAAGGTTATACTCTGATCACTGTCCGGTAATTCTTGCAACTACTTGTCATGATTTTGGGGCTATACCGTTTAAGGTTTTTAATTCATGGTTAGATAATCAAGATTTTATTGATTATATTATGGAGTTGTGCTACTCATATTCACCAACGGGCTCACCGGATATGGCTCTTGCTAACAAACTTAGATGGATCAAATCTAAAGTTAAAGTGTGGGTATTGAATGAGCGAAGACGAATGAATGATGAATTTGATTCAATGTCAAACTTGCTAAAGGATTTGGAAGCTCAAGCTGAAACTAAAAGTCTTAACGAGCAGGAGCTTCTTCAGAGAATTGAATGCAAACATGTGATCGCTCAAATTAACAGGGCAAGAAACGCAGACCTGAAACAAAAGGCAAGAATAAGATGGAGCCTTGATGGTGATGAGAATACCAGTTACTTTCATGGGATTATCAATGCTAATACCAAATCATCAAGACTTAATGGGCTAAAGATAAATGGTGTTTGGACTACTACCCCAACAGTGATCAAACAAGCGGTCTACAACTTTTTTCATGAGAAATTCTTGGAGCCTGTGTCTGTGATACCAGAATTCAATTGTCCACATATTCCAAAAATATCTGACATTGATGCTGAATTCCTTATTAAGCCTTTTACTCTTGAGGAGGTACGAATGGCTGTGTTTGAATGCGATGGGGATCGGGCCCCTGGGCCTAATGGGTTCAACCTAAATTTCATAAAAAAGTGTTGGGATGGGTTCAAATTAGACTTCATGAAACTCTTTGAACAGCTCTATGCCAATGGTCGTCTAAACACTAGGTGTTTTTCAGCCTTCATAGCTTTAATTCCAAAATCAGAAGAACCATCATCGCTTGGTGGATTTAGACCCATCAGTTTAATTAGATGTATTAACAAAATCTTGTCAAAAGTCTTGGTGAATAGGCTCAAAGGAGTTATCTCGAGCATCATATCGGAAGAGCAGTCCGCTTATTTGGCAAATCGAAGCATCCTGGATGGGCCTTTGATTCTTAACGAAACTATCTCTTGGCTCAAACAGTCCAAACGCACAGGTATGTTCTTAAAAATTGATATAAATAAAGCATTTGACTCGCTTAATTGGAGTTTTTTGGAAGAAATTATGAGGCAAATGAACTTTCCAAGTAAGTGGAGAAGCTGGATTATGGCTATAGTCTCTTGTTCCCCGGCTTCAGTTTTGGTCAACGGTTCACCAACGGGAGAGTTCCTATGTCAACGGGGTTTGCGTCAGGGAGATCCTCTTTCCCCATTCTTATTCATCATATCTATGCAAGCCGTCTCATGTTTCATCCGGAAAGCTAGTGAATTAGGGATCTATCATGGGTTAAAGTGTTCCCTGAACGGAACAGTACTTACACATCTCTTGTTTGCAGATGATGTAATCTTCCTTGGTGAGTGGTCCGAATCCAACCTACGTAACCTTAGACGCATTCTAAGGCGTTTCTTCCTGATATCCGGACTTGGGGTAAATCCTTCAAAGAGTACACTATTTGGTTTTGGTGTTGACAACATTCAGATTGAACAAATGGCCTTGATCATGCGTTGTAAAGTGGGACAAGTTCCTTTCAAACATTTGGGTTTGTGTATTGGAGCAAACATGAATTTGATTAAGAATTGGGAACCCGTGGTCACCATATTTAAAAAACGATTGTCTTCATGGAAGGCCAAGACGTTATCATATGGGGGAAGAATAACACTTATCAAATCTGTTCTAAACTCATTACCATCTTACTACTTTTCATTGTATCGAGCCCCTGCAAAAGTTATTGATGTCTTGGAAGGTATAAGAAGAGACTTTCTTTGGTCGGGCAATGGTGATGGTAAGAAAATAACTTGGGTTTCATGGGACAAGACAATTGCCCCAGTGGAACATGGTGGGCTGGGATTTGGATCCTTAAAGGATAGCAACTTAGCCTTCATGGCGAAATGGTGGTGGAGGTTCAAAAACGAAAAAAATGCATTATGGCGCAAAACAATATGAGACATTCATAGTAGCAGCCGGGCATGGAGCTTCATTCCTAATCGATGTTTGATCAAAGGCCCATGGAAACAGGTGGCGGCCTGCTCTCGTGATTTATTAAAACTGGGAATTGACCTCACATGTATGATGAAGGTAAAGGTGGGTAATGGCCGGAACACCCTCTTCTGGTTGGATACGTGGAACGGTAATGCTCCCCTTTCCTCCCAATTCCCATACCTGTTCCAACTTGAAGTGCATAAGGGGTGTATATTTGCTGATCGAGTTCATACAACACCATCTGGCAACGCTTTTAACTTTCTGTGGAGGCGGCAGCCCTCTACGTCGGAGGAACTAACTGAGCTACAAAATTTGGTAGCCATTGTTTCTAATGTGCAGGTACACGGTGGTGAGGATAAATGGATTTGGCAAGGAAAAAATGAACCCATTTACAGTGTTAAAAGCCTTAAAAGTACAATGTCAGACTCAAGGAACTTGGCGCAAGATACGAGTTTTGATTGGAACAATTGGATACCAATAAAGGTATCCTTTTTAGCTTGGAGGATCAAGCAAAACCGGTTACCAACTGCTGATGCACTTCAGATCAGAGGAGTACACCTTGAATCTGTGACATGTCCTTTTTGTGGAGAAGCAAATGAAACTATTGATCACCTGTTTGTGGAGTATCGCTTGGCCCAATCTTTGTGGGATTTTGTTAGCAGGTGGTGCAATCTGCAGCCTATCTTCATGTTCTCGGCCAAAGAATTGTTAGTACTACATCGATATACAAGAGGAAGTGCGGTAAAGAAAAAGATTGTTCAAGGTATTATCTTAACGGCTGTGTGGTGCATATGGAAAGTGAGGAATGATATGCGGTTCAACCGCTCGTCGTTACAAATGAAGGAAGTCTTGGAGAGCATAAAGGTGCTTAGTTATCTCTGGATTGGCAATCGCTCGAAAAAGAAAATAACGTGGGAACAATGGCGATCTTTCAACCTCCATGGCATCTAGGATTGTATCTTCATTATGGGGTTGGGTTTGAAAGCTGTGACTTTCTCTTTGTTTTGGTTTTTGTGGTCTTCTTTTTTGGCGTTGTAATGTACGATGGTCCACCGTCTTGGTGGTTTTATTAATATATTTGTTGGCCGTTCAAAAAAAAAAGTTCCTGCATTTATATTTCATACATAAATAATTTATATAATAATAACTCAACCCACAAATCAATTCATTGCATTTATGATTTTTCTAAATATGTTACGCCACACTCCAATTTTATATAATTTCCACAACACAAATTAAATGAGTTTAGAGATAATTAATGTTATATGTCTCAAACTAAATAATTATGTCACTTTAGCTTATAAATCCAATTTAGGACTCAATTACATAAAATTAACTAAAAATAACCAATAATGACACAAAACACTACTTTTAAACTATACAAATACACGGGAAATCCGATGTGTTCTATAACACATCAAACATCCCCACACTTACTCTTTTTTCGTCCCCGAAAAATACCGCAAATGGAATCATAACCAGGGCAATCAACCTCTAACTTATCAGATTATTCAACTTCAGTTTTAAATTTACTTTAGCATTAGCCTAGCTCGATTACCAGTATTTCTATCCGATGAAACCCAAACACCGACCGTTCAGCCCCAAATGCATCAAGTTAATTTTAATTAGCATATCAATCGACTAATGGGTCCACACTCAAGCCTTTTAATTCATCCTAATCCTATTTTTTTTATTTGGGCATCTTCATATTTATGTACACATATATCTTATTAATAGTGGAATTGCATGAATGAGTGGATGGATTTTTATTTGAGCTATTTTTTTTTCTTCTTCTTCTTTTTTTTCATTTCTTTCTTTTTTTTTCCTTTCTTTTTGTTTTTTTGAAATAGAATTGGACTTCACCTAGAGGAGCATCCACTGAGTAGCGAGCCCGATGGGTAGCACTTAGGGTATTTAGCTCATACCTAACCTAGAGGCGTATCCTTCAAGTCGCTATCCCAAAGGGAAACACATAGGCTTCGATATTTTATTCTATTTTTTTTTAGCTCAGACAAATGGAATGGGTTTGCGGAGGCGCCACTATTTACCGAATTCACTTTCGTAAAAAGATAAAAGTGTGCTTAAATTACTAAAAAGATATATACATATGAAAATATTAAAGATGCAAAAATTTTTATAACAGTTTCGGAATCCTCAATCAACCTAAGGCGGGAACCCACTAAAGTTTCATGATCTACATATCAATTAAGCACATTTTATTTATTTATTATTTTTTACGATGCACAAGGATTTTTAAGCCTAATTAGTCAGTTGGGCCTACCGATACATCGAAACTAGCTAAAATGCAATCAATTATAATAATTTAACAGTTAAGCACACTTAATTAGAACATTGAACCCCCAGTTGTACTATCATTTCCCATTATGATGCAGTAAAAATCGGGAACATTTTTTCAAAATTTTCAATTTTTTTTTTTTGGATTTTTAGAGTTTTTTTTATTTTTTATTTTTTATGACACACTAAAAATAAAAACTAAGACTCAAGACGCAAGGCTTCCCATCCCCACACTTAAACGACACATTGTCCCCAATGTGAGCTGAGAATAAAAATAAAAATAAAAATAAACACACTAAAATTAAAAAAAATGCAAAAGAAAATAAAAGAAATTGAAAATAAATCGGAACAAACTCCCCTGATTTCTGATTTGGATTAGTGACAGGCGAGCTTGTAACCGTGGGTCCTCCATTGAATCTTCATGAGCATCTCAACGCAAACATCATCGAACCTGCAAAACAAAAACAAACAAAACAAACAACTCGGCGAAAACCATTAATCACGAAAAATAAAAATAAATAAGTATAAAACTATAATAAAAACAACTTGAAACGTGATTACAAACTTTACGACCCTGGCACTATGCATTTTAGCTCAAAACCACTAAAAAAACTCCCAAACTACAATCTGGAGGCTTCTCTTTAACATTCTTCATAATCATGACCCTAAACATCAAATCAGCTAGAATTTCTAAGGCCCCAAACAACCAACCTCCTAAATTCATACCTATAAACCAGTCGACCCACCAGTGTTTAAACCTACCCGGAATTAACTTAATAACTATGATAAAGCTCATCCTAGGGTCATTCTTACAACTAAATTCCTCTAACGTCCCCACACTTGGACTAAACACATGGTCATCCTTATCACTAGTTAACCGACCAAGTGGGACATCTTCTAACACCTCATCATCTTCCTCAACAACTGGTTCCTCACACCTTAGCACGTCCCGAATGGAGATTGAGTACGGTTCATGCTTTGGTGCTTTCTTCTCGCTAACCTCACAAAATTCATCCCCGAGTGGGACATTTTCACCTTCATTGATCGGCTCCCCGTACAACATCTCTTCTAGCTTTTGCAAATCACCCTCCGGGTCAAAACGATCATCATCTAACGCTTTTGGTGACATCGTCGTCCACTCCTCTCCAAACATTTCTACCATTTGTGTTTCAAACACATCATCCGAATCACCCTTTCGAAGCACATCCTCACATCCGTCCTCAGCTACCTCATTAGTAGTTGCACTCGCTGCGATCTCATCCTCACACTCTTCATCCCACACAATGTCGTCCTCTTCCTCCAACCAATCCCAAACTGGAGCCGAAGGGTATGTATCCTCATCATCTAGGTCATCATTCCTGGGAAGCTCCTCCTCCTCATCCTCTAATAATTCATCTTCCGGATCATTCTCCTCCACTATTGAATCTTCCTTTTCAATAATCTCTGTGGCGTCCGTTGAACTATTATTTGTCCATTGGTTCAGATCACACTCATCATCAACACAAATCCACTGGATACCCTGATTAACCGGAGGAGGGACTTCAGTGTCCATTAACGTCTCCTGATATCGGATTTCCTCAAAGACAGTCCTTGATGACTCCCCCGTACGCCTTTCTCTTTCTGCTCTCTCTTCGAACATCCTTTGACAAATAGCTCTCCCTATACCTACACGAACCGGACAAATATCATTGTAGTGGTGTGGTCCACCGCAGCTCATACAACGTGGCATGTTTTCTTCATGAAGCCGTTTTATCAGGCTAAAAGCATTCTCTACAACCTCCAAGCCCTGAGGTAAGCGTGGATCGTATCTACTCCATGTGGCCATCTCCTCCGCGAATTGTCGAATATTTACGATGAAGCTTTGTAGATCGATTGTGGCCATGACGAAAAGAAAAAAAACAAAATATATAAAAAAAATAAATAAGAAAATAATTAGACTAAAAAACTAACCTAAAACTCTAGACTCAAGAATGAAACTTAAACCTCTAGACGCAAAGAAAATAAACCTAAGAAAATTCTAGACTTGAGAAAGGAAATCCTAAAGACTCTATACACGAAAAACCTAAAAAGACTCAAAATTTCCTAATAACGACCTAAGTTAGTCTTGCTATTGCCAAGTGTCCCCGGCAACGGCGCCAAAAACTTGATGTGTTCGGAACTATACCTAAAAATAACTAATTAAACCTAGACCTATTCCTAGACCTAGACACACCTAATTTTACCGAAAATACTTGAACTAGACCGAACCTAAGGCAAGTGTACCTATCGGTGGCAGTATAGCTTATATAAGACCGGGATATCAAACCCTAGAGACACTATGAACAAGACTCTAACCTAGGACTCTATGAATGGGAAAATTGAGTAATTTTGTAAATTGGTTTTTGAAATAAATTAACTAACTTAACTAAATTAACTAACTAACAACCGATCCAAAAGAAACTTAGGACGAATTCAGAAATTGAGGAAGGTACCACCTAGACCTAGAATCCTAATTAATATTAACGACCTTACTCGGCTATGACAATTCTGATGGAACCGGGATCTTAACACAACCAACCTATAGACACTCTACGAGCCCCCGAATTACTCTCTGGACGTTACTGATAGAATACCTAAAGACTGGATTACGCTCACCGATTTGATTAGTTCACCTTTTGAGTCCTTCCTAATTGATAACTCTAACACTCGAACAATTAGTTCACCTTTTGAGTTTATCCCAATTCACTTACCATAACCTCCTTCGAAACAATCTAAGGAACCCTAAGATAAGCGGAGCTACCTCTAATTACTGCAACTGACACGAATAACAGACTAGCTAAATTCCTAGGGCACTTCCTTTTGAGACAATGTTGTCCTAGTTCCTTAACCAACCCGACTACCCGACAATCTATTACCTTTTGGGTCTCTAGATAGGCAGAATATTAAAATCAAGATAATAAATATTAATTAATAACTATGGTTCGGGAGGTCTCCTAAACCACTCTTCGGTTACTAACCCTAAAGCTAGCGACTTTAGATAAATTACCCAACCCGAAAGACATTCGAAGGCAATCTAAGCATTAACTAATAAATAAAACCCTAATAATAATATGCATATACACCAATTGCAATCAATTAGAGGAATTTAATAGAGTAATCATCCATCATGAAAATTGTCACAATTGAATAAAAATCATTAACACTAAAAATTCATCATAACGGTCTAGACGGTACTAATTAAATTAGCTAACACACATGTCTAAACAAGAATCATAGATGAAAGTTAAAGTATTGATCAAGAACATGGTATTGATTCAATTACAATATTAAAAACAAGAAAAGATGAAACCCGGATTAATTAGTGGTGTCAAATGATTAAGCCGGATGATCTCCTCTTCTTTGTCTTGGCCTTTCACGCTTTCGAAATCGTCCTTGAAACTCCTCTGCCGGCTGGAAATTTTGTCAAACTCCTCTTTTTGCCGTTCGTATTAATGTGCGTAGGGTTCTCTCTTTTTTTTCTAAATTCCATCGGAACCGATTTTTTTATTTCTTCTTCCCTTAGTGTCCACGTGAACCAGCCCAAACTCCAAGTAACTTATTTTGCAGCCCATCTCAATCTTTAATAGTTTTTGCACGTGACATAATTCCAACTCAAAATCAATTGTCTTTACACTTATGAAATCCACGTGAGCTCCCAAAACCAACTCCTCAATGAAAATTGACTTAGCATTTAAATCATCCTTGACATTTTTTGATTTAGTTCCTGCATTTATATTTTATACATAAATAATTTATATAATAATAACTCAACCCACAAATCAATTCATTGCATTTATGATTTTTCTAAATATGTTACGCCACACTCCAATTTTATATAATTTCCACAACACAAATTAAATGAGTTTAGAGATAATTAATGCTATATGTCTCAAACTAAATAATTATGTCACTTTAGCTTATAAATCCAATTTAAGACTCAATTACATAAAATTAACTAAAAATAACCAATAATGACACAAAACACTACTTTTAAACTATACAAATACACGGGAAATCCGATGTGTTCTATAACACATCAGGGGTTCTGCCAACATGATGACAAAAGTCTCTGCCGCTCTCACCACCGCCAACACGACGGAGATGAAAACCTCCTCCACAAGTAAAAGTATTTTGTTGGTGACGTAGGCTGATTACAGGCAAGGCGCATATGATTTTGTTGGTGAATCTGGAAATTGTTTTGGAATCCTCCATGTATGACTTGATAGCCACGACTCTATTGCTGCAAATGTTAGATTTGGTAGGGGGTCAATTTGTTTTTGTTGTAGGAATTGAATTCATATCTGGTGAAACCGATCTCGTAATGGTTTTCCAAGATTTGCGGCTGTGAAAATGGCTTCGCCGGTGGCGTGATTTGGACCGGAACAGTGCCGTCGTCGGTGGCGTGATTTGGACCGAAACGGCGTCGTCGCCGGTGGCCTGATTTGGAAGGGAAAGACGCCGGAAGTTTGAGAATGAAAGGTTTGAAATTGATATTACAAAACACACCCCCATCTTTATTTAACAAGAAATACCCAAAAAATAAAAAGACAAAAATACCCTTCATTTAACGGTGGATTTTTACAGAATCTGTTAAAAATGACAAAAGATGAACAAAAAAAAAAGTTAAAGGACAGAGAGTGTAACAAAAAAAAGATAAAGAACAAAAATTGCAAAACAGACAAAGTTAAAGGACAAAATATGTAATTTTGTCTTATTTCTATATAAGCTTGAAAGTTTTTGTTAATTTTTTTTAATGATGGTTTTTATTGTACATATGCAGTAATGCACATATGCAACAAAGCACGTATGCATAAGTGTTCATATGCATCAGTGCATATATGAACTTGTTCAAATATTTATTTCTTCATATATACAGTAAGCCTCTTGAAACGTGCATTAAGACATACAAGGTTTATATGCATTACTGCAAATAAGGATTAAATCATCACATGATACTTTATTACATAAACAACATTGTATGAATTGGTAAACATTATTCTCTAAACGCTCCAGGTTGGTTTATACAGGATTGAAAACCAGTTTATTATTGGGATTTGATATCAAAGCTATGGTTGAGTTGGGTTACGAGTTGAGTTGATTTTTTTTACATCTCTACGAATAAGCATAGTTTCAAAGCTATCTTCAATTCAAAAGCACGAAGATAGCAACATATAATTATAAATAAGGTAATTGAACTTTAATCATAAATCAAAATTAAATGCACGAATATCAACCGATCTTATTTTTTATTTTTCTTGAACAACCACTACCATAAAGAACCAAAACGTCTAGCAGGACGCTAGCAAAATACAATAGAGTCTCATCGAAAATGAAAACAAAAACAACAACGAATGGAAGAAGCGAAAAACAAAAATAAAAAGATCATGCCAATGAGCTCTTGGCCTAGTGGTCAAGGGGGAGGTGGTATGGCTTTGCCTTACTTGGAGGTCCTGGGTTCTATCCCAGGCGTAAGCAGTTCTTTGGGGATTATTGGGGGGTAGCTTAGGTGTAGTGTAGATTTAGCCGTTCAAAAAAAAAGATCACTGAAAGTCAGGGACATTCCTTTTTACTCTGATTTAGTCCCCTCCTGGTTGAGATAACTGATACCCATTATGCTATTCTTCCGAATTATTTCCAGATCCCCCCGAACTTCATAGCTTCCTTTGACCAAACCGACACCCCGTTTTACTTGGTCTTTTTACTTACCTCGCAATTAAAATGATCAACACTAATTCCTGATATTTGCCTGCCATCTTCACAGAACTCCATAACCCACTCATGACTTCAACATGCACCAGAAGCAATTTTGAACTTAAGCCTCCAAAACAATTATGTTGACTCCCTTTAAGCTTGCAGGCAAAAACCCAGATGATTCCCAACTTAATACCCAACTTGATTGATAACCTCAAAGAGATCAACCGATCATATGGTTATTAACACTTAGTTCGACTCTACACATCAATCCACTGCAAATACATAAAGATTGGTAACAGATCGTATGATTATACATGACCTAATATGAATCATTAATCGGAAAAAAAAAATCACGAAGATTAATCACTCGTTTACCTAGAAAGTACTTTTGGATGATTCGTAGGATTTTACGGCCGGGTTTGTCTGTGCCTTTGTTTTGAACATAAAGAGTTTTTTATTAGTTTCTCTTGGTCCGGTGAGAGTTCCTCCGATATGATCGTAGTGCAAACAAGAATTATTACTAGATAGGGAAAATTGGCGGAAACTGATAAAATGAACCCAACAGGGTGATCGGCTAACGCACTCGAGTATTCTCATAACTTTAAGTTTTCACTCGATACTCCAAGACTCCTTAAACCACCGCGATTTCGATCGTTAATCCGATTAATATCATCAAACCGACTTGAGTCTGGCCCTTGATCAACACACTCGACCTCAACAACGCTTCGCCCTGAAATATCTTCAGACATCGAAATAAGTGATCGGATCAAAGAACGAGGTTACCAGAATCAAATCAGGAGTTTCGAGTTTTCCGTTAAGGGATTCCATGAAATCTATGCGATTAGATGAACTACCTAACAGTTGAGCTCTGGATTGAGTTAATTGAACCTGGGTTCCGCTTGAATCGATGGTTTGATGGTATGATTGAATCGGCGCGGAAGTAGGGAATCAATTCGATCGACAAAGAAAAAGTTTAAGAAACGGTTAACATAACATTGAAAAAATTTATATATATATATATATATATATATATATATATATATATATATATATATAGGGTAAGAATCATGTGAAAACAACTTTTATTGCGAAAACACGAAAACAAATATTAAAACCTCTATAACTTTTTCATACGTTAATATTTTTTTTAAAATTTTGCACCAAAATTCTTAAAATTATGCTATCTTTAGTTATGGGAAAAAATTTAAAAAATAATCAAAATTTTTTAAAAATTATTATTGCACAGGTGCAATAATTTTTATTATTATTATTATTGCACATATGCAATAATATTAAAACCTTTACAACTTTTTTCATATGTTAAAATTTTTTATAAAAAATTGCACCATAAATCTTATAATTCTGTTATCTTTAATTCTGGAGAAAATTAAAAAAAAATCAACGTTTTTTTTATTTTTTTATTATTGCACATGTGCAATAAAAATTTATTATTGCACATGTGCAATAATATTAAAACCTCTATAACTTTTTCATACGTTAATATTTTTGATAAAAAAATTGTACCATAGATCTTATAATTCTGTTATCTTTAATTCTGGAAAAAATTAAAAAAAAATAACGTTTTTTTGTTAATATTGCACATGTGTAATATAATTAATACGTATTATTGCACATATGCAATAATAAAAAAAATCACGAAATTTTATATTTTTAATTTTTTCCCAGAATTAAAGGTGACATAATTTTAACACTTTTGGTGCAAATTTTTTAAAAAAATATTATCGTATGAGGAAGTTATAGAGGTTTTAATATTTGTTTTCTTGTTTTCGTAATAACATCTTGTTTTTATTTGATCCTTCCCCTATATATATATATATATATATATATATATATATATATATATATATATGTATATATATATATGAAAAGGGTATAGTGAAAACCCACTTTTATTGTGAACTATTGTGAAAACCCTGAAAACCTTGTTTTTACATATGTTTTTATTTTTGAGATGGATTCTACATACATTTTTATTAGTTTTGGTGAAAAAAAATAAAAAACCGCTTAGCAGATTTTTTTTTAAACTTTTTTCCTATTTTACGTATGTAAATCACCGAGTTTTTTTCTTATACATATGTAAATTCACCAGGTTTTTTTTTACATATGTAAATTTTCGATGACGGGAAATAAGTATTTTTTATCGGAATTTTTTATAAAAAAAACTATCCATGATTTCTTAACCATTTTTTAGCCTTGAACTAAAAATCAATGTTATACAATCTAATTTTTTTATATATTTTTTTCAACGGGACATTAGGGTTTTTAGGGTTTTCACATCTAAAGTGGGTTTTAAAGGATCCCTCCCCTATATCTATAATCCTTTAATATATATATTAGAGAGGGTGATGAAATTTTAAGAAATGTACAAGAGGAAAAGCATGATGTACAAGTTGTGTTAAAGCTTAAATCTAAAATACTCGGTGCCGGCCTAAACCAACCTCATCGTCTAAAAACTCGGTGCCCACTATCTATTTACGGTATCGTTGCAGGGTTCTTTACCCTCTTCTCGACTCACAACCTCTTATGGAACCAAACACAATGCCTATTCTTGACTCCAGACACGCTTCTTCCTTCCGACTCTCACAGACGACGCGCCTAAGACAATTCCAGGAAGAAATCAGTGTGCTTTCCCGCTTTTCTTCCACAATCGTAGCCTAATCCATGTCAATTCCTCCATGTTGTTAAAGAAACACAAATCAAACGACTCATCTTATTTGGAGCCCTAATCCGACGGTTCAAGCATTTTTTTCACACGGATTCGTCTATGATTTTGACGAGGATGGAGACTAGGACGAATTTTTAGGTCGAATTTTATGGTGTATAAAGTCACTGCAAGATTCATCTCATATCACACATCTATCGCCTTTCATTTTCTGGAAATACTTGATTTGAATTTTTATATTTTTCTGTTTTTGATTTGATTTTTACATCTTTGGTTTAAATCTGATTTTAACATTGGTTTTAATCTGATTCAGGTACATTCAAGTCCATTTCTAAGTTCACCTCATTGATATTTGAATATGATGCAGGTACGTTGCACAAGGTGTATTTGAATCTGATATTTTGTTTAATGTGTGTTTTATAAATCTGATATTTTTTTAATGTTTGTTTAGTTTTTGTTAACCATTTGGTATTAATGTTAACTATTTAGCATTTGGCTACTAATCAGATGCTTAATGGCTATGGTTATTTTGTTTTGTTTAACCATTTGGTAACTAGTGCTAACTATTTAGCAGCAACAACATGGCAATATGGTAAAGCAAAATCTTTTTGTAAGGGAACTTGGTAGAATTCATTAAAAAAAGACAGTGATTTGGTATGCAGGAATGTTGAGGTTTAACTCAAGGTTGATAATCAAGTTTTTTAAATAGAGTTGAGATCTTTAAATGGGTTAATAACTTGGGAGAATGTTATGATATGTGATTACTTATTATGTCACACCCCAACCAACGGCGGAAACGTCGGGGCATGATTAGATTGCCCAAAAGCTCATGACAACTAAGTTAAGATGACAATATTTAATTAACACTATTATTAATGATCAAAGGTCTTTACATAAAATTGAAATTCAAACATAACATAAATGCTTCAACAATGTCTTATTAAGAATTTAGCTAGGTCCAAATCCCTAAGTGGAGCAACTTGGATCAAATGTTATTATTTCCTGCAACATGCATAAGATAAGGTCAACTACAAAGTTGGTGAGTAATCGCATGTTTAATATGTAATATGATATATAAAATGAAAACATGCGACTTGTATCATATGATAGAATGATATGAAAGATCATCATACTAGATAAATGACAACATGATAATAATGCATAAACAACCCTTAATGACAAGGATTCCCTAACCCGAAGGTTAGACTATATGAAATAGGTCTCAAACACCCAACACCAGAACCGGTCAAGTTGAGTGGGTTGTCAGCCAATAGATCTATCTTTGATTCCACAGGCCTTACGTTAATGTTTATGCGATATGAAATACATGAAACACTATGAAAAACATGAAATCCCAACACATTGACAAGTTATGCTAGAATGAAATCCTACACACATTCACACATATGGTCTACAATCGCATTATATGAAAATCATGAAAATCAATAGATTGATATAGGATACATGTTGCACCCCAAAATGTAAAACACGAAAAAGGGGCAAGGATTACTCACTTGGTAAAATGAAGGGTTTCCACGAAGGAACGCGAGAATGATAGTAGTAGTCCCGAAGGTCAACCTAAAGAAAAACGAGGGGATCTAGTTGAATAACGAAGCTAGGAGACTAGGGGTTCGTGGGCATTTGGGGTTTTGTTTAAAGAAATGTTATTTATTTGACAAAATTATATAGTGTATTCATGAGTAATATAAGTGTTAAGTAAATTTCTATGGCATAAATGAGATGTGTTTTAATATTCTTTAATTATTTGATTAACTCAAGGTGTTTATATAATAAGTTTGAATTAGGTTACAGCATTAACTAATGATAATAAATAATAATAATGATAATAATAATAATAACAATAACTAATAATAATAATAATAATAATAATAATAATAATAATAATAATAATAATAATAATAATAATAATAATCATAATAATAATAATAATAATAATAATAATAATAATAATAATGATGATGATGATAAATGTTGTCACAATAACTACTAATCAATAATTATTTGAATAACTCATAAATGTTGATGTAATATGTATAGAATCTTATATAATAATAACAATAATATTAATTAACATTAATGATATTAATAATAAATAAGAATAAACATAATAATACAATTAAAATCGTCTAAGCAAAACCTTAAAGGGGTTTCGTATAAGGTGATTGTGAAATGATTAATAACGCGAGAACGAACGACTTGTAAAAGAAATAATATATGAAGTTTGAATTATATTTAGAGTATGATGTTATAACTAGTACAAAATAATGTAATATACACTAATTATAAAAGTATAATGATTTAAGAAACCATCATAAATTTTATTATGATTTATAGTTAATATTCAAGTGACAAATTCTTCATATCATGTGATATATATATTTATAATATATGTGTATATTTAGAAAATAATAACAAGTAATAACATGGAAAAAATGATTGTAAATATATTCTAATTGCAACAATCGTTTATAAGTAATTGATATTAAGATGCTTAGATTAAAGTAGGTTAGAATTTATATATATTTTTTTTTGAAAATCCCCAAATCACGAAGAACCCTAAAAAAATGGCCTACGAAATAACTTAGAAAAACCTAAAATTAACAAAGGGGTTTTGTAGATAATGAAAAACTAGGTGGAATGGACTACTTACTTGCTGAATTTGACAGAGAATTGAGCCCGGAATCGAACGAACAAGTTTAGAGCCCTAGAAATTGGGGGTTTTTGATTGCCTTTATGAAAATCGAAATTGAAAGAGGGATATGATGCGTGTGAGGGTCTACAACTGATTACTGGTCTCAATTTATAGTGAAAGAGATCGGAGCTGGGTCAATTGTAAGCTTTAAAAATTGTTTTAATGGAGGTTTTTATGAATTTGGAGGTTTTGGTGAAAATCATTAATTGTAAACGGTTTTGAGTGATTGTGGTGTCATTAGAATCGGTATTGAATTTGGGACATGAATGTGTAATCAATTTGTAGATTTAATTGATAGAAAAACGGATTTGAATGCTCGAAATGGGACCGTTCGCGAAGAAAAAGAAAAAAAAAGAGAGAAAGGAGATGCGCATGGAGGAAGGAGGAGGAGAAACGAATTTCACGCGCAGCGTTCACCATAAAACTATTTGAGTTGAATACAATTCACGAAATCAGAGCTGGTCTGATGGTAAGGGCTACGAGTTTGAATGGGAGGTCGCAGTTTCGAACCTTGCGCCCCTCATTTCCTTGTTTCTTTATTTTTTTTCTAAATTAAATTAATACAACACATACAAGACACAATTAATTCCCACAATTTATGTTTATAACCCGGTCTTTCTCATGGCTTTAATTACGAATCATTTAAAAGTATAAAATTTATTTTTTATAAAATTATTTTCGAAGTTTATCGAAATTACATAAATGACACAAACTTTTAATATTTACAATTTTAACCCAAAACTTTTGTACAACTATAATTTGTGTTTCGATTGCGTGCGTAACTAGTATTGCCCACATTTTCCACACGTATATAGCATACTCAAGTCCCGGTCTAATATAAATTAATTGAAAGCTTGAAATATTGAAATACGAATTGAAATCGAAACAAAATAAATTGAAATAATCGTAAAGTATACATTGAAACACCAAATAAAATGAAATCAACTTCCGTATTGAATGGATCATGGAATACAAGTCGGGTACGAATGAAATGGATAGACCACGGATGTTACATATTATAAGAGTGGCTCATTTTCCTTCTAACCATATTAGAACCAAATTTTAGAACCAAATGCTAAGACTAACCATTAAGCATCAGATTTCAAAAACTATGAACTTGAACATCATATCAGAAACTAATTTTTTTTTTCAAAAACTCAAATAATACGGACTTGATTCACTTTGTTGCTAAAACAAAATAAAAGTATGAGTTTGTAAACTAAATGGTTATAAGTATTTGACTCAGGATTAGAGTTCACCTATAACTTACAGGTATCTTTATGCTTTCATATTATTTATGTAATGAATACATATGATGTGAAATATGAACTCTATTATGAATATTGTTACATTCTCACATTCCAGTTACATTTATTGAGGAAAAGTCATGGAAGGGGACAAACACTTACTCCAATCACTAACTCTTTGTTGGCGAGATTTGTTGCACCTTTGTAGCAAAGGTCAGAAACTTTGAATTTCGTTAATTTTTTCAGTTTATTTAAAACTTCGTATTCAATTTGAAGGAATACTAATTTGATGCTCAAATTTTTAGGATAACATGAACTATAATTGTGATGTTGTTTTTCTCATTGTGCAGGAGAACAATAAGACAAAACATCCACAACTTCTATATGAAGCCAAGTTGTACAATATTCTTCAGGGAGGAAGTATGTATTTCTTTGATAGCAATATCACAATGCAGATTTACATGTTTCTATTCTCTTTCATGTTGACATGTGCCTTCTGTTTAGATGTGATATATACAGTTTCTAATGTTTGTTTTCGTTTGTAGGTGGTATACCTACCATAAAATGATCCAGTGTAGATGGAGAAGGTAACATTTTTGTACTTGATCTGCTTGGACCAGGTCTTGAGAACCTGTTTGTCTATTGTGGAGGACATTTCAATTGAAATTTGAAAACAGTCTTGATGTTGGCTGATCAAATGGTAACTATGCGTATACACCATGTTTGAACATTGTACCTTTTTATTTAGATGTAAAGTTAACTTCTAGGTGGATTTATGCTTTCTTAGTTCTTACCTTTTGAATCTCATAGTTTTTCCAAGTCATCTGATGTTTTATCAGTTCCATGTTGCTAAGAAATCTGTTTGCTCATTCCTTTTTTCATTACATCAGACAAAGTAGCTAATCTCTTTTTTCAGATAACAAGAATTGAGTATGTTCATTCTAAAGGGTTTTTGCATCGGGATATTAAGCATGATAATTTTCTCATGGCTCTTGGTCAAAAAGCAAATCAGGTGATAATAATGACACCACTGTGCTATTACTGATCAAAATGTCATTTTGCCATAATTTGATTATTGTATACCTTTTAAATTTCTTTATCATGCTTGACTTCTATTCTAAAACGTTGGCTCCAAATCTGAACATGGTTGTTGTTGAAAATGGAAAGCCACTGGCAAAGGTTTGTGCAGATTTGTTCACCCGGATTCTTAGGTATTTCATATTTTGTTCATATGCCATTTTAATTGTTGTTGTCCTTCTTGAAGGTTTCATGTTCTACTGCAGTGTGTCAGAACTAGGTACTACATAGGTTACAAACAAGTGTTTCCTATTTATGCACATTATTTTTCTGTGACCATTCTATCTATGTATGTGTTTTGTTGGTTTCTTTCTTTACTATGGTTGTGCCGATGAAGAAAGATTGTCATGCAAGATTGTTTGTAACAAGTTTATATGCTAATAGGCAAAAAATAACAGTTAGAGCTTGAGACAGCACTACTGCACATTGCTTTGACCCATTGCAACTTGCAACAGGCTTACTCTCATTTCTTGGTGTATGCAGGTTGCACACATGAAAAACGAAAGCTTGAATATAATTGAGCTGGAAAATGGATTGCTATTTATTCAAGAAAGCAAAATCTGCTGATTTTGCCTTTGTGGAGGTGTGTTATTGATCCAGTGAGTGCATTCTTTTAATAGAGTTGGGATAGGGATTTCTATTGTTTCAAGAAAGCAAAATCCTGCTGATTTTGCTTTGTGGAAGGTGTGCATTCTTTTAAAATTTTCTGCAATGTAAGTGTTGCAAAACGGACGGGCCAGTTCTGTTAAGTTGACACAGAAAAAATCTTTTGTGGTGAATAACTACAATACTAAGAATGATATATTGTTTAAACTATTTATATTGTTACAATATGGTCTCTTTAAGCCTATTTAGTACATTAATCACGATAAATATTGTGTTTATGGGTTGACCTCACCCACACTTAAAATGACCTAATTTAATCCCTTACGTGATGCGTCCATTTCCTACCTCAAGTTTTTTCGACGTGATCATGTGATTCCTTGACCAGAGTTGTAATAAATATTATCTTTGTTTCAATCTAGGTATATTAATGGGTCAAACGGGTTTCAACAGGGGTTGGAGACAACAATGGTGTTCTTATCAAATGTAGAGACGCCCCAAAAGGTCTAATATATAACTTTTGACAGAACATGAACTTTAACTCAAGGTAAAGCCACAGTAACCATTGTCAAAGAATTCACAGAAATGGACTTTTTTTTTTTACAAAACAGGACATTGTATTGCCTTTGTGTTTTTTACATTTATCTGTTTTTGGTGTTATATATGGTTGTCTAAGGAATTTTGCTTTTTATTTTTTATTTAATATTTCTTTCGATTTTTTTATACATGTATTGTGTGATAGCCTTTGTTTTGTTTATTTTTTTGGGCTTTAATTCGTTTGTTATTCCCCAGTTAAAAAAAGCCTTGAGATGTTGAGTATATGTGGTGAAATATGCTACTGGTCAGGCATTAGTGCTAAAGGTTCTAGGTTGGATTGATACAGAGACAGATTATGGTGTATAAAGGACTTGATGGCCCTTCTGTTTTTGCTCATATCATTTAATTTTCTTATCTTCAACTGATATGATACTTCAAATTTTTGTAGGTGACTTATAATGAGACCAGTCTTGTTCCCAGATGTAGAAGAGTGTATGCTCAGGCACATGATCATCATATCAACTCAATCTCAAATAACAGGTTTGAGCATATTATCCTTGCAAATAGTACAAGTAACTTTCTTTGTAGACAAGTATCTCCATTTTGCAATTTGGATATGATACACCTAGAAGAGATGCTATATGCCATAGAAGGTATATTTCACATTAAACAAAGAAACTCAGATAATATGAAAAAACAAAGAATGGCATGTTCAAAAAAATGCCGTCATCATATTTCATTCTTTTCTTGACAATCTAATAGGAATTATGGTTACAATTTATAAAATTTATTTCTTACACCGTGTTCTTGAATCTGGACAGAAAGAAAGGGTGTGGTAGATATTTATTATTATTTTTTTTTGCGTGCTCTTGAGATGAAAGAAAAGAAAGTGCAATGTTTTAGTTTCTTTTTGTGATCCTTGGAATGAAAAAGTATTAAGTGGTTGATTTTACAAGGATATCTTTGTTATGTGAAATAGGTTAGTTTAGGAACAAGGTAGTTTGGTGACTTCATTATAAAACATTATTATGTTGATCTATGTTTTAACATAACGGAGTTCTTATTTCAGTTATCTATATTATGTATTATCTTAGGACAGACAAAATGGCATCTTCTCATAACCGGTTGGAGTGTTTTCGTGAGTGCAAAGAAGCTTGTTGCGGGTGACTCAATCTTGTTCATATGGTAAGCTTTACATGTTGGGGAGGCATTCAAGATGCGGAGACAAAGTAACTTTATTTTTTATGTTGCACTTCATCTAGGTTGTACATCTTAAAGTCTTTTTGGTGAACTTTGTATTTTTCTTTGTCTGGCAGATCTTTGATTTTTATTTAATGTTCTTTGTACTCTCCAGCTTTCCGCTGGCCTTTTGTTAGTAATGCATTGATGTTCAAAAAAAAAAAAAAAACCTGCGAATCCTACACACATTTGTTATTATTTGTAGTAATTTATATTTTAAATGTCATAATCTAAATTTTCTTAAAAACTCATCAAATGGTAGCAACTAAAAGCGAGTGGGAAGTAAACTTATTGTAAAATCACCCAACTAGACTTCATCTTAACGCCACCTAGAAATATAGGGATTGAGAGAGTGGAAAGTAAACTTATTGTAAAATCACCCAAATAGACTTCATCTTAACGCCACCTAGAAATATAAGATTAAGAAACTGTTAAAAATACTATGTCACATTACATGGACGTTTACATGCCATTTTATCTATTTTATGTAATTTTTCACAAGTATTATTGTTTTAATATTGAATGATGCAATAAGAAATTTGTGTTTTGGGACAAATTTTGTAGTGAAGACCCCAGTCGCATTATCATCTTTAACCAAACATAAAAGTGAAACTAACGTCGCTTTGATAATCGATAAAAATAAATTATTTACAGTTGGCTACATAGTTATCAATTGTATCGTTTTTATTTCTAATCTTAACCATGTGGCACTTCAAAGACATCTCTTGCTACACCCAAAGCAAAACCGAGGTTATCATTGTCCGTATTCACTTCTTTCGTCACTGAAGCTTCTTAAGGCTTCTGAACCAATGTAAGCTAACAAATGTACAATACAATATATGATGAGAGGATTAATCAATTAACAAAAAAATATCAAGTTGGTTAATTGTCGCCCCTGCATCGTGCGGGTACCTACTATACTTTAATATATATATTGGAGAGAGAAAGTTCAAGATGTTGAAATTTAAGAGGTACCATATGGTTTTATTTTACCTAACGTAGTGTTGATTAACCTAATAAGTTTAAAGGGGAGATATGCAAATGCCACGCGACTTAAACTTGCGGTACATTCTATTTTATATGGTTGGTTTTTATATAAACTGTAAACTAATATTTTAAACCAACCGACCATAATTTAGGAAAACTAGACTCGCATTCATGTATATTAATAAACCTAAAAATAAGAACAAGATTATGTTTAGGTTGTAGTTTATCTTTAAGATAACATTTTTTGTCTCTTAATAAACGATAAGAATATGACCAAGACTTATTACTCTTAAGAATAATTTTTTATATATTTTTGCTTTAAACTTATTTTAAAAGAAAAAAATGTTGCATATAAATAATCATAAGAACATTTATAACATAATTAGAAATTATTTAAAAACCCTTTTTGTAAAATTCATACAACTTGTTTACGAGTGTCTGTATTAATGTGTTGTGTTTCCCACTATGTCTACAAAAAGTTGTCAAAAAAACAAAAAACATGTCTTTTTATGATCCCGGTGGCGATATATTAGGGTGTTTATTGTTATTTGTTTGAGTTCTAAAAAAATGAATACCTCGATGTAAGCTGACGTGCCGTCCTAACAAGCGAACAAATAAACAAATACCGCGTTGTAGTTTGTTGTGTCACTGCAACGCGCGAACAGAAGATGTATAACACGCTATACACTGTCGCCGCCGCAACACGCGGGCACACGGTGTCACACCCCCAAAAATCCCACGTGCGACAACGCGCCGCAGGGAGCGTGACAAACCAGAATCGAACACATTAGCCATACGAACATTCTATATGCAATGTAAATTTAACCAAAGTAAATGCGGAAGCGTAAACGACATGTAAGGAACTTCAGTTTTGAAGTTCTCCGGCTGAACTCTAGTTTTGACAGTTCCGGCTGAAGTTGAAGCGGAACTACAACTTCAAGCGGAACAACAAGTTCAAGCGGAAAGAAGTAGTTTTGTCACTTAATGAATATTCCGGGTGAACTCGATTATCCATCAGATAATGAGTTCAACCTGACTTTTCCTGAGAAGTCTTTTCAGAAGTCTCATCCTGCAAAAGCTTCTCGTATGCTTCTACATCTGCCCAAGCCGCTCTCCAAAAGTAGATTGTTGCTGTCAACACGCAAGTCGTCTCAAATGTCGAAGTTTATTCTTTTGGTAGCTTAGATTTGACTTTGTAATGTACGGTCTAGATTAGATCGCATGAGATCAATGGCTGTCATTGATCTCATCGGTACTATATATAGCATGTTATCTCTTAGTTTACACATCAGTGTGGTTATCACTTGTAATAGTGTAGCTTCGAGTTAATGCAAATAGTGCCGAGTATTTGATACTTTGTTGTTACTATATTTCTGCAAATCAAGCTTATACATTATACTCAAGAACTCAAATATCGCTTAAGTAAAGTGAAATATAACTTTAATTCCACAGGGTTATATTTGCAAGTAAAGGGCTTAGTTTTAGTTTATTCATAACTAATAACGATCCTACAAGTGGTATCAGAGCTTTGGCTCTCACTTTGAAGACTTTTTGTGCCTCAAAGTCGATACTTTACTTGCTTACTTTACAAGCTTCGTTGTTTTATCTTTCTAAAGGTTTTTCAAAATGAGTGATTTCAGTTTAAGTTGCCCAAATGGCTCCTCCAACAAACCACCAATGTTCACTCCTGATGACTTTGGTACCTGGAAACTCAGGATGGAAGGTTTTGTTAGGATTTTGGACCGTCGTATTTGGAAATCTTTCACTGAAGGACCCTACTCACCAATGGTTTCATCTGCTGATGATGCAGGAATCAAGATACCTAAGCCATTAGATAAATATGTTGAATCTGACTACACTGATCTTGAATTTGACCATAAGGCATATTGGACTCTACAGGCTGCACTTCCTAATTCCATTTTAAGTGGGTTTAAAGGATATAAAACTGCATTTGACTTGTGGAATGCCTTAAGTGAAATGTATGAAGGAACCAGTGAAGTAAAAGAAAACAAGAAAGATGTTTTAAAACAAAAGTATGAAAACTTTACTTTTAAATCTGGTGAAACAATGGCAAACCAGTACTTAAGATTTGTCGCGTTGCTTGATGAACTCCAAAAAGTGGATGTTAAACTAGAACAAGTAGATGTGAACAGAAAATTCCTACGTTCCATGCCTTCTGTGTGGACAGTTTACACAATAAGCATCAGGGAATGCAAGAATTTGAAAAAGATGAGACTCAGTGAACTTCATGGCATACTCAGTGCTTATGAAATGGAACTAGATCTTAAACAAAGCTCATCTTCTGAATCAACTCAGCTGTTCTCATCTGCACTA
>JBCNJP010000027.1:111947362-111996292 GCA_039602395.1 Deinandra increscens subsp. villosa | reverse complement strand
TCACATTTAAGGGTAAAATCCTGGGAATCCTTTCTCAAGGATGGCCACAAGTAACCCGTCCTCAGGATTTTGGACATTAGGGACCTGCCCCCTGTGTGATTTCCATAGTCGCCTTCGTGGATATCCTTGAGTACTTCCAGGGCTTCGTCGTCCTCCAAGAATCTTAGGTATGTTCCTGCAACAAATTTTCTATATAGTTTTTCTTTAATGAGAACATACCTGGCCATTCTGGTTCTGAGTGCTCTGGTATCTCTTTCTTCTTTTGGGATAGAGCCGTTTTTTAGGTATTCTATGATAGGTTTGGTCCAGGATGACAGGGTATCCTGGGAATTAGAACGCCGTGCATCCTGGGTATCAGGACATTATACATCCTGGGTATCAGGAAACTGTACATCTTGGGTATTGGATGCCAAAACCTTGCCCCCCAGACAAATGCCTTCTGGATTCTCCTGTTGATTGATTGCTGGACTTAATATGTGGATTATGGGGATATTTGTGTCTTCCATTACCTTGAATGCTGATCCCAGATTTGTTAATGCATCTGCTTCACCATTTTCATCCCTGGGTACTTGTTGTATATTGAAAGTTTGAAAATCCTGGGAAATGGCCTTCACAATCTCTAGGTATTTGGCTAACTGCTCCCCTTTTACTGCATAAGATCCATTGAAATGGTTAGTTAAAAGTAGGGAATCGAAATATACCTGGATGTTCTGGATCCCAAGATGTAAAGCCAATTGTAAGCCAGCAATCAGGGCTTCATATTCCGCTTCGTTGTTGGTGGCTTGGAATTCACACCTAATAGGCTGGGGTATCATGTCCCCCTGTGGCGATTTCAGTATGATTCCAAGGCCTGTCCCCCTGACATTGGATGCCCCATCCGTGAATAAGGTCCAACATCCTGAGAACTCATCCTTCTGCAAACTCTGGAACTCTTGATCTGCTTCACTCTAGATGTCACTATTGAAATCAGCCACCAAGTCTGCTAGAGCTTGTGACTTTATGGTTGTTCTTGCTTCATAGACTAGGTTGTAGGCACTCAACTTTAGGGACCATTTTGCCATCCTTCCTGACATCTCAGGTTTCCTCAAGACAAACTTTATAGGATAATTTGTTTTCACATATATAGTATGGGTTTCAAAATAGTGCCTAAGTTTAGTAGAGGCCATACTAAGGGCTAATATAAGCTTTTCTAAATGCGAGTACATGGATTCAACGTCAAGAAGGCTTTTACTTACGTAATATACTAGATGTTGTTGACCTTCCGCATCCTTGGTTAGGACTGCGCTTACTGTGTTCCTTGAAACTGCAAAATATAATGATAAAGGCTCCCCTGGATTCGGCTTCATCAGGGGTGGAGCCGAGGATAGATAGGCTTTCAAGTCCTGGAAGGCTTGTTCATGCTGGGTCGTCCATTCAAACTTCTTATTCTTCCTCAGAATATCATAAAAATCTCTGCATCTTTCCGAGGATTTGGAAATGAATCTATTCAGGGCTGCTACCCGGCCTGTCAACCTTTGTACATCTTTGGTTGATTCTGGTGACTTCAGGTTCATTATAGCACGAATCTGTTCCGGGCTAGCTTCAATTCCCCTTTTGGTCACCATGTAACCCAGGAATTTGCCAGCACCCACTCCAAAATGACACTTCTCCGGATTCAGTTTCATATTGTACCTGTCTAGGATGTCAAAGGATTCCTTGACATCCTGGATATGGGTGCTGACATCCAGGGACTTTACCACCATGTCATCTATATATACCTCCATAGTGTCTCCTAGCTTTTCCTTGAACATCATATTCACCAATCTCTGGTATGTTGCCCCTGCATTTTTTTAGTCCAAAAGGCATAACAACATAACAATAAATACCTGTTGGTGTAATGAAGGCTGTATCCTCTTGATCGCTGGGTTCCATCTGAATTTGTTGAAATCCAGAGGTGGCATCCATGAATGTTAGCATTTCATGGCCTGCCGTTGCATCCACCATTGAGTCAATGTGTGGCAAAGGGAAAGGATCTTTAGGGCATGCACGGTTCAGGTCTGTATAATCCACACAGACCCTCCACTTGCCATTTTTCTTTTCCACCACCACCACATTTGCCAACCATCTTGGGAACTTAACCTCCCTGATCATCTTGTTCTTTAGTAAACGGTCTACTTCCTCTTGAATTATCACATGCTTTTCAGGGGCATATTTTCTCCTCTTTTGATGCACGGGCCTATAAGAAGGATCAATGCCAAGTTTATGTGTTATAATTTTTTTTGATATACCTGTCATGTCTTCCGTGCTCCATGCGAATGTTGTCATCCTAGAGCGGAGAAACTTCACCAGTTCTTCTTCAATGGGACCAGGGATGTTGGTACCAATCAATACTTTTTTCCCAGGATGCATAGGGTCTAGGACTACTTGTTTTACGTCCTGTTCCCTTGCTTCTAGGACATCCCTGGCCTTTTTCTTTAATTGCTATCCTTGACGGGCTTTGGCTGAAATCTTCATGGCCGAAGTGTAACAATCTTTTGCCTCCTGTTGGTCACTGTGGATGGTAACCACTCCCCAGGGTGTGGGCAGTTTGATGCACTGATGAAACGTAGAGGGGACAACTTTCATGTCGTGAATCCAGGGTCTTCCCAGGATGATGTTGTATCCGGACGGCACATCCATTACACAAAAACGCTGCATCGAGTTCACTCCCTCCACGTAAACGGGTAGTTTCACTTCCCCCAGGGTGTTCTTCGTTTCCCCACTGAAACCCACGAGAACCGTGGATTTGGCGATCACTTCATCCTAGGGTATCCCCATTTTCTTTAGTGTTTCAAGCTGAATAATGTTGACAGAACTACCCCCGTCAATCAGGATCCTCTTTACGAAGTGGTTGGCTATGTAGAGCGTAATCACGAGCCCATCATGGTGAGGGTCCATGACATTGCACCTATCATCTTCACCGAAGGTAACATCCTTAACATATGCTTGTATTGAGGCTTTGACAGATTTCCTGGGTACATCTGATTTAGTTTCCCTCGCGTGCCTTTTAGCTACAGAATAAGAAGTACCACATATATCAGATCCACCCGAAATAAAAAAGATTACCTTTGCGTCCGGAGATGGGGATGCCGCCCGCTCAGGATGTCCGCGTGATCTCTCTGCATCCAGGGTCTGGGTAGTGCCCCTGGATTTCGCAGACTGGTCAGCGCCCCTGGATCTTCTCTTTTCCTCCCCAGGAATTCTTTCAGGAAGCCTTTGCTCAGCAGATAGTTGATTTCCTTGCGCATAGCTTAGGCACTCGATTGCATTTTAAAATCACGCAAACACAGTTCATTAAATTAAACATCAAATCAAAAAAACATAGATAACAAAAAATGTCTTCATCTTCCTTCAACACCACAGAAGCTAACAACAACGCGCTCAAGGAGAAACTAACTCGGTAAATAATGCTGGAGTACAACAAGGAGAAACTGCTGATAGACGTCCTCGAACAAAATTTCGAAAGCCTCAAAGAAAACACGCAAGGCAGGTACGAAATCGCGTAGAAGATAAGTAGTCTGCCAAAGAATTCACTTTAAGACATTGTCCGTTTGTTCATGATAGACCAGGACAAAACGGATATGGAGCAGATGGAAATAATAAACAAAATACTCGGGGCTATGAGTACCTCTCTTGAGTTAAAAAAAATCTTTTTTACAAGCTTATCAGTAGAATGTATCCTTTTATCAAATACTAATAATAATTTTGGTATTTCTTCATTTTCTTCTTCATTTATGTTGGTTTATGTTTACTTAATTTAGGGTTATTGGATTTTAATAATATGAATTAAGCTCTATTGGCGGATAATAATACGAATTCAGGAATTTCCTTACAATAATACGAATTCGTCACTTAGGTGTAAAAAATGATACACCGTTAGTTTTTCACTAACGGTGTTAATTTTTGCTGACTGGACTGATGACGTGTCATGCCACGTGGCATGTTTAACCAATTTTTTAAAGGGTTATTGGATTTTAATAATATGAATTAAGCTCTATTGGCGGATAATAATACGAATTCAGGAATTTCTCTACAATAATACGAATTCGTCACTTAGGTGTCAAAAATGATACACCTTTAGTTTTTCACTAACGGTGTTAAGTTTTGCTGACATGGACTGATAACGTGGCATGTTTAACTAGGTTTTTAAAATGAGGGACTATTTCTGTAATACCTTCAAAAATGTGGGGTTAATATAAAACAAAGAAAAAAAACCTAAAAATCTAATCATCGTCTTCCTCTGGCCACCACCGACAAACAGGTTATGGTGGTGGCCAGAGGACGAGTTTGTCGGAGCCGAAGAATGGGGCGGTGGTGGCGGATTCCGGTGGTTACCGACAAACAGGTTATGGTGGTGCCGGCGAACAGGTTATGGTGGTGGCAAGGATGAGGAAGACGATGATTAGATTTTTAGGTTTTTTTTTCTTTTTTTATATTAACCCCACATTTTTGAAGGTATTACAGAAATAGTCCCTCATTTTAAAAACCTAGTTAAACATGCCACGTCATCAGTCCACGTCAGCAAAACTTAACACCGTTAGTGAAAAACTAACGGTGTATCATTTTTGACACCTAAGTGACGAATTCGTATTATTGTAGAGAAATTCCTGAATTCGTATTATTATCCGCCAATAGAGCTTAATTCATATTATTAAAATCCAATAACCCTTTAAAAAATTGGTTAAACATGCCACGTGGCATGACACGTCATCAGTCCAGTCAGCAAAAATTAACACCGTTAGTGAAAAACTAACGGTGTATCATTTTTTACACCTAAGTGACGAATTCGTATTATTGTAAGGAAATTCCTGAATTCGTATTATTATCCGCCAATAGAGCTTAATTCATATTATTAAAATCCAATAACCCCTTTAATTTATGCACATTATAAAAAATAAAAAAACACATCAAAAAATAATTATTCAAAAAAAAAAATTAACCAGTAATATAGAAAAAATAATTCGATTTAAAATTACGCAAACTATAAACTAATCACGCAAAAGATAAAATTACGGAGTTAATACAAATATCAAATTACGCACATATTAAAATTATCACGCAAACACAGAAAACTCTAGTAAAAACTAAAACAAAACTACTTAAATTAAGGTTACAACAATCACGCAACGACATATAATTAAAAACACAAAAATAAAATATTCACGCAAAACAGTAAAAACAAAAAAAAATACAAAAAAGAAAAATTACGCAATTATTAAATAAATAACGCAAACAGAAAAACTCTTACAAAAAGAAAAAAAAAACATGAACATAAGTTAAAAAAATTAAAAAATTGACTTTCTATAATCACGCATGTTGTTTCTATTTTGACGCATGAAGAAACTCGATATAATACACCTTACAACAATCACGCAAAAGATACATAATTAAAAATAAACGTTGTGACGTAATCTACCGTCTATTTTAATTAAAAAACTTTAAATTGACAAAAATACCCCTCCGCGTCCAGAAATAAAACGCCACGCGTCGGACTCTCCTTCATTCGCACGCTTCGCACGGGAAAACCCTTTGTATTTGAACTTTCACCTATATATATATATATATATATATATATATACTAGATGGTGACCCGCGCGCGCGTTGCGGCGGGCCACCCTTAATAACTTGTAGGAGTTTGTCACTAAAATAAATATGTTGTGGGTAGTAAGAGTTTGTTAGTAAATTAATTTAGTGTTATAATACAGAATCTCAAAATATCGAATTCATGATACCCAAGATTATGAGCAGTGGCGGATCTTGAAACTTTCTCTAGTGGTGACCGAAAATAATGTGACAAAAAAAATCTATTGCTATGTTTTGAGTTATCTATTCGGATCAACGATCCGGTTCGGGTCGGGTCAGTATATGCTCTAAAAAGTAAACAAGCAATTAACCGTCTAAGACAACATCAGTTCCTTGTTCATGAGCCTCAATATCCAGAAGAGGGGATGTGAGACCATCGCCGTGATGGAGAGGCTGTTGAGCGACTTTTTTTTTCTTGTGTGAAAGAGGAGATGGGCCGACTCAAGCTTTTTGAGTTTGGACCCTCAATTCTTACTTTTCTTCTGAATTTTCTGAATAACTCAAGTTATAACTTATGATTTCAAATTAACATTGTATTATCTTGTAATATCGTATAATAAATATAAAAACGATCAATAGAAAAAAATTAATTTTTGAGCTGCTATAAAAGAACCGGTGTCATTTCTATGTAAGTTGTAAGCATGATGAAACCTTGAACAATAAGCACTAAGATATTATCATTTAGATTTGTAAAATATAGCCAAATGCACAACTATTAGAAAATAAATTGTTCTTATAATTCTAAATATAAAAAATAAAAAAACTAAACAACTATTTTGGGAATGAAAAAAAATTAAGATTGAAATATTAGAATTCAAACAAATTAAACAATAATGGATTTTTAAAATAAAAAATATGTGAAGGACGGGAAATTTAGGATGGGACGCTGGCTTTACAAAATTCGAAGAAAGTAGAAATAGTAAAATAACAAGGATGTGAATCTGTGATATGTGGAAATAAAATTTGGGTTAATAAATTATATAGGAAAAAAATATAAAGAAATCGATGACATTTGGGTTGGAGGGATGCATTTGACAATGGGCCTGCATCAGCCCGTTGCTCTGATTGTGGCCTAATAATGAATTGTTTTTCAAAAAGGGAAAAATACGGTAGCAATGGGTTTCGAGCTCACGCTGGCTGTACAACACGCGAACAATTACACCAGCTGGACTACTTCTCAACTTTGTAATATTCTCCAACATCTTCATATATATTCAGTAGTGACCGACTTAATAAATATAAAATGTTCAACAAATTACACGTATACTCGACACTCTTGAACGAAAAAACGGTAGTGACCGAGGTCACTGCTGGCCCAAAGGAAGATGCGCCCCTGATTATGAGGACATCACCCAGAACATGTAGTGTAAGAAGGAAAATAACACTAAATCAACATCAAAGAAGCGGTTGCTATTATGGGTTCCACATTTGGTCTAAAGTTTAAGAAATCACATAAAAGATGCCTTTAAAATCAAACATATAAACCTAACATGTGTTTCAACCTCTTCAGAATAAAATCATACTTCAACACACATAACTCTTGCATAGTGATCAATATGCCCTGCAAAAACAGCATTCCAAACATCAGCCAAATACAAAAATGATGTAAAAACTGATGAAATCTGAGAGATCTACCTAAACCAAATCTTATTCCCAAAGAAGAAATCAGATTACAAACAAGATCGATCAGATCGAAACGAACCAAAAACACAAATCACAACTCTCACACAATACTCCTGAATCAATCTACGATCACAAACAGAAGACACAATCACAAGTTCATCACAGTGATGAACTTGATGATCAGAATGAATCAACAGAGAGAACAGCGAAGAAGAAACCCTAATCGCCTTGAGAGAGAAATTGAAAAGTGAACGAACGGAATAATGCTTCAGTTCTCACAAACCCTAACGCCCCGAAGCTTATATCGCAGCTACACACCGACCTGTCACTAGCCCACTCTTAATCTTCTTTAGCCCAGTAGCAGCCTCCAGCCCAACATCCAGCAGCCCAAGGAATTTGCATCAGCCCACAAAAAAACAACACAAACATTATTAGAATTTATTTTAACAAGTGAAAATGTGGAATTGGAAATAATTGAGAAATATGTACTCTACATATTTCAACACCCCCCCTCAATTCGACAATTGAAACGGGTCATAAAGATGCAGTTGTTTACACATTTCATTATGTTGACCAACTAAAAGACCTTTTGTAAAAATATCTGCTAATTGACAATGAGACTCAATTCCACAAACTTTTATACGACCTTTAATAACTTGTTCTCGTAGAAAAAATATATCAACTTCGAAATGTTTCGTGCGTTCATGAAAGACTGGATTAGAAGATATAGCAACTGCAGCATTATTATCACAGTAGATAGGAATAGGACAAGAAACAGGAATATGCAGCTCATGAAACATATTGACAATCCAGCTAATTTCACACGTAGCTGCACACATGGCCCAAAACTCAGCCTCAGCTGTAGAGCGCGAAACAGTGGACTGTTTCTTGCTCTTCCAGGAAACAGGACAGCCACCAAACATAACACAAAACCCAGTAATTGATTTTCGTGATACAATACATTTTGCCCAATCAGAATCAGAGAATACTTTAAGACTAAAATCCCTGTTCTTAGTAAAAAGTATACCTTTTCCTGGACTGTTTTTCAAATATCTTAAGAGTCTTAAAGCCACTTTAAAATGAAACTGAGTCGGTTTATGCATATATTGACTTAAAAAATGAACCGCATATGAAATGTCGGGTCGAGTGTGTGTCAAATAGATTAGTTTCCCAACCAATTTCTGATAAGCAGTGATGTTTAACAACTCTGCTTGATCATTCTTGGATTGATTTGTTAAGAGAAAGTTTTGTTCAATCGGACTGCCAACCGGTTTACAAACCGTCAACCCATATTCAGCAAGTAGATCCAAACAGTACTTACGCTGAGATAAGCACAACCCACTATCAACTTTCATCACTTCAATACCAAGAAAGAACTTTAAGTGACCCAGATCTTTTATTAAAAATTTATTTTTAAGAGATTGTTTAACAGTATGCAATTCATGTGTATTATTACCAGTTAGGATAATATCATCCACATACACAAGTAACACAACAAACACATTGCCCTGGGATTTGACAAACATTGAGAAATCACATAAACTTTGTACAAATCCAATTTCAACAAGAACCCCAACAAGCTTCTCGTTCCACATACGAGGAGCTTGTTTTAATCCATACAAAGATTTATTCAGTTTACAAACTTTATTTTCAGTTTTAGAATAATACCCTTCTGGGGGTTTCATATACACATCTTCATGAAGATCACCGTAAAGGAACGCATTATTAATATCTAGTTGAAACATGGGCCAATCATTTTTCACAGCAAGAGAAAGCACACATCTAACAGACACCATTTTCACTACAGGAGAAAATGTCTCATCAAAGTCTAACCCTTCCCGCTGACTAAAGCCCTTAGCAACTAAACGAGCCTTATAACGATCTATCTCCCCTGTGGACTTGTATTTTATTTTATATATCCACTTGCAGCCTATGGCTTTTCTGTCGGGAGGCAAAGAAACCAACTGCCATGTGTTATTACGATGAAGAGCTGCTATCTCTTCGTTCATGGCATTTACCCAATTAGGGTAAGTAGAACCTAGGTTCACTACTTTTATTAAGACTTGTAGCAAAGCTACATGCCTCCTTTGACAAATGAGAATAGTGAACAACCTTTTCTAGACCATACTTGACCTTGCCTTCTATGACATAATCATTTAAATTCCTAGGGAAAACAGTGTTCCTAGTAGACCTCCTAGGAGCAACAGTGTGGGTTTGTTCAACAACATTTCCCTCAGATTCTATTCCTTGTTCATTCATTCTGTGATCACCCACAGCCCGTTCTAAAGGCGTGCCAGAGGTACCGGGTTCCTGAGGTGCATTACTTCTAGTATCCCCTGGTGTAGTATCTGATGGACTAGGAGATTGCCCCTCAGATGTACCATCAGCAGCCTCAGGCACACTATTAGACTGCTGAGGTCCATGATCAGAATCATTACTTTTGTTAATTGGGTTCTCATCATCGGGAACTACATCATTTTCAGAGTTGGTTGGAAGACTTTGTTCATCTAAGTCAAAAAAAAATTAATGTGTTCAGATTATTATTTTCAATCAAACTATTTTCTTTTCCAAAAACCTTCAAACTTTCTTTGAAAGGAAACACATTTTCATAGAATTTTACATCTCTTGAAAAACAAACATGTTTATTATCCAAACTCCATAGTTTATATCCCTTTTTTTCATTAGAGTAGCCAATAAACACACATTTTTCAGAATGACTTGAAAATTTATTTTTATTATTCAAGACTGTTGAGAAACAAAGACACCCAAACATTCTTAAATGATGTAGAGTAGGTTTAAACCCAAACATGAGCTGATAAGGAGACCTACCATTTAGCACTGATGAGGGAGTCCTGTTTATTAAATAAACAGCAGTCAGAACACAGTCAGACCAAAACCTAAGTGGTACACCCCCTTGAAACATTAAAGACCTAGCAACATTTAAGAGATGTCTATGCTTTCTTTCAACTATACCATTTTGCTGTGGGGTATAACTGCATGAGGTTTGATGAATAATTCCATTTTTAACACAAAATTCTCTCATTTGAGTGTTCACAAACTCAGTTCCGTTATCACTCCTAAACATTAATATGTTTATGAAATTGAGTTTTTATCAATACAAAGAAATTTTGAATGTTCAAATAAACTTCATCTTTCTGTTTTAACAAGTACACCCACACATCTCTTGAATAATCATCAACAATTGTTAGGAAGTATCTATATCCTTCTCTGCTTGGGACCTTATAAGGGCCCCAAACATCAAGGTGCATTAACTCCCCAACCTTTGTTGACTTATGTTCACTCAAGGGAAAAGGTTCCCTGTGTTGTTTAGCCCTATGGCAAACTTCACATGGAGAATCAGATTTATATATCCCAACTTTTAAGTCATTTTTAAGAACTTTCAAAACATTTTCTGAAGGGTGACCCAATCTACTATGCCAAATATCATACATACCCTTAGACACATTAGCATTGACATTCATCACAGAACTACCACAGAAATACAGCCCATCACTCTGCCTACCAGTCACCAGGATATTCCTTGTGTGAGAATCCTGGATATAACATGAGTGCTCATCAAAGAATACAACTAACTTAGTATCCCTAGCCAACTTAAAGACAGACATAAGGTTCACACAATAATCAGGAACAACAAACACATCAAATAGCATGACCTTATCATGCAATTTTATGTTCCCTATTTTAGTGACCAAGGCACTAGTCCCATTTGGGTGTTTGACTCTGATGTTGTATTCTGACACATCTACAGGGTTAATGACATCAACATCAGACATGACCATATGCTGGTTAGCACCTGAGTCAACCACCCAACTTGATTTATTTTGATTACCAAATTCACTGTTAAAAACATAACTTTTTGCCCCAAAACTTGTACAACACAGATTACTACTAATCATACCAGCACTATTAGAGCATTGTCCTGTGTCAGCAGAGTTTTGATTCAACAAGGCTATCAGTTTAGAGAATTGCTCAGGTGTTAAGCTCCCGGTAGAAACACCCTTGTTGACCTCACAATTTTCAGACACAGCATTGTTATTAGTAACAGGTTTTTTCCCTTGATTCACCCTAGGTTTCATCCATGAAGGATAACCAATGATCTCAAAACATTTTTCCACAGTGTGTCCAAATTTGTTACAGTGAGTACATTTTACATTTTGATTCGACCCTTTAAAAAGTTTTCTCTTACTTTCAAAATTCTGACCAGATTTAGATGAATAACCAGCAGTTTGAGTTTTCTGAAAATTAATGTTTCTGTGAGACTCTTCCCTAGTAAGAATAGATAAAGCTTCTTTCACTGTTGGTAACTCATGTCTTATTAAGAAACTGGTTCTCACTTGTTGGTACACACTGTCCAAGCCCATTAAAAATTGCATCAATTTAATCATATGTGTAAACTCATTAAATTGCATAGATGCATTACAGGTGCACGCAGGTAATTGGAGGATCTGATCAAGTTGCTTCCACATAAGGTTTAACTTGTGGTAGTATTCAGAAATAGTCATATCATTTTGAGTAAAACTGTTAATTTTTTTATACAAATCAAACACAACAGACCCATTTACTTTATTGTAAGTGTCTTTTAATTCCTTCCAAACCTCAGAGGCTAAGGTAGAAAACACTTGCCCCATACACAACTCCTCTGAGATAGAATTTAAAATCCAAGTTAAGACAATACTATTACATCTATCCCATTGATTTTCAAGCACCTCATCATCCTCACTTTTAATGCATGTACCATCAATAAAACCGTATTTATTTTTCACACGAAGGGCAAGAGTCATGGCATTTGCCCACACAGTATAGTTCTCAGTCCCTTTTAGTTTTACATTAACAATAGTGAGATTACTGGAATCACTAGGGTGGAGATATAAGGGATCTCCAGCGTCTATCTTACTTACTAAAGTAGCAAAAGGGTTTGCATAAGCCATTTTAACAAACCAAACACAACAAGATGTATGTTAACCACACAAGCACACACAAGTGATGCACAAACAAACAGATAAGCACCAAAGATCGGGATTGTCTGCCCCGATACAGCATACAACAGGAGACACCAAACCTGTACTGGATTTACACTACTAAACAGACGACAAGAACGAGATAAGATGGAACGATCTCACCCAGATGCACCCAAGTTAGGGTTTCCAAGCCGCTTCTCGTAACCTTCACATAGGGTTACGAGATTGGAGACCAGCACTGCACACGTCCCAAGACAGCTTCCGATCTCTTAGTCTTCGAGCCCGATTTCCAATCTGAGGCAACAGTCAACTGCGTCTTTGAGTCCAAAACTCAAACAAGAGGCACGATCTGCGAAGATGACTCAATCAAACTCGAAACACGATGACGGAAATCCAACTACAACCACCGATATCAGGGATCCGAGATTTGTTTATCGTGTGGAGTCGAATCGCCGTTATCAGATCGAGCAAAAACAAAACGATACAGATGATCGATCGTGACCGGAGTTTGAACAGACACGAGAGACGTCACAAACACTCAGATCTAAACCCTAGACTCCAAGAAGACGAACGATCAGAGGCACCGAACCTGGCTCTGATACCATGTAAAAACTGATGAAATCTGAGAGATCTACCCAAACCAAATCTTATTCCCAAAGAAGAAATCAGATTACAAACAAGATCGATCAGATCGAAACGAACCAAAAACACAAATCACAACTCTCACACAATACTCCTGAATCAATCTACGATCACAAACAGAAGACACAATCACAAGCTCATCACAGTGATGAACTTGATGATCAGAATGAATCAACAGAGAGAACAGCGAAGAAGAAACCCTAATCGCCTTGAGAGAGAAATTGAAAAGTGAACGAACGGAATAATGCTTTAGTTCTCACAAACCCTAACGCCCCGAAGCTTATATCGCAGCTACACACCGACCTGTCACCAGCCCACTCTTAATCTTCTTTAGCCCAGTAGCAGCCTCCAACCCAACATCCAGCAGCCCAAGGAATTTGCATCAGCCCACAAAAAAACAACACAAACATTATTAGAATTTATTTTAACAAGTGAAAATGTGGAATTGGAAATAATTGAGAAATATGTACTCTACATATTTCAACAAATGATCCTTGCAAAAGAGGCTTACATCTAAACGGTTGCGTTCTTAAACGCCTTGCCATGACCAGAAAACATCATAGCCAACAAAATGGTATTCAAGGCTCGGATTTATGAGGAAAACATCATACAAATTGGAAAAAAAAACATAGGTGTAAGCTCAGATCAATTTGAAATGTCATCGTAGCCAACATCAGACCAGATTCAAACCAGTTAAGATCTTCAAAGAATGTTTCCCTTAAATCACAAATCCAATGCAGGCTCAGAACATGAAGCACATCACGACCACTGAATATAGGGTCCGTATAGGCTCAGATCAATTGATTTGTCATCACAACTATGGAAAACCCAGCAAATGTACATGTTTCTACCGATGGCGACACACCATCGATGGCCACCAAGCCAGAATTTTGAATCAGGAGATAAGAAAGAAACCAACTAAATAAGGGTCATCTTCAACCGACACATAACAACCAAACACCGCGCGTGTTACACACGTCAATATCATATTTATCTTGAAATGAATAGTTCTTCCTCCGACACAGACTGAACTCGGCGATATCAGATGGTGCTAAGGACACACGCCAGCAGGTCAAAAGTTGCAAACAGATCTAAAAAAAACAAATTCATAAATGTCACAATTTGTTTGAAAACAAACAAAAAAAAAGAGAACATATCTAAAAAATATACCCCATCGGCCGGAAGCAAACAGTTACCATCCTCTCCAAAAGAAACCCTAGAGACGGCGACAGGACGCCAACAACAACCAGAGACAATAAAGGTCAAGTAGACCGGCTGCCACCAAGCCGAAGGTTTCAAAGATTGAGAGATGATAGTTGGATGAAGAAATGAGGAGAGATGGAGTAAATGCAGAGTAAATTAGGTAGTACATTTGTCTCTATGGAAACAAATCTGCTGGAGCAAAGGAGAAACTGTGGGTGAGCTGTGAGCGAAAACTAAAAAAAATTACATAAAGGAAAGCACGCACACTTGTCAACCAAACAAAAATACATGTAAATTAGAGGAGAGAGATAAAGCAAATGTCATCGTTGGCTTTTGTTATTTAGGTGGTAGTAAATGATTGGTATACAATTTGAGGTGTAAATTTTTTATTGGGTAAAACCTAACAGTATATCAACTTATATATATAATACTACTAGCTGTGTGCCCGCGCGTTACGGCCGCGACAATGTATAGCGTGTTATTCGTTTTATGTTCGCGCGATGCGGCGACGACGACAATCAACCAACGCGTTACCTCTTCTATATTAATTTATCAATCATCTCGTGATCTACTGTATTGTACGTCTGTTAGTTTTTCTCATACTTAAGATCGGTGTAGTCTATCTATGTTATGAAAAAAACCACAGATTAGGGATATATATTCGTTATGTTAAATTGTAGATAATGAAAACAGAATATCATTAATCTTCTAATCATAAACAATTGACAATACATACAAACCTTTACATACATGAAGAGAGAAATAGATCCACAATAGTAAAAAACAGTAATATATATGCCAAGTCTCAGTAACCCATGACCATTGCGATAAAAACATCACTTTTATCCCCTTGAATAGACACAACCCTTCATGTTGGGTTTTAAGAACTTTATCAAAGCCATTTTAACTCCTTAAAATGTAAAAACGCAGCGGAAAAATCAAAAGAATAGTTTGATTAGTTGATGTTAAAACTGATTTTAACACTTGATTATAAAACCCAAAAACCAAGGATCCAAATATGTATGCATGCTATCAAAACTAAAACCAACCATAGGGGGTTTTAGATATACCTTCTTCCAAGCTCAAGATTGTGAAGAAGATGATGTGGATGAACCGGCTTGCTATCTAACTTGAAAGCCTCAAGTGATGATACCCACGAGCTCAAGCAACAACCACCCTTGTTGCTAGGATTTCTTGAAGACTAACTCTTCCTTCCTCTCTTGTTGAATCCGAAACCAACAAGATCTTGGAATCAATTTCCAGATTTTCTAGCAAGAAAAGTGTTCTTGCAATGGAAGAAGAGAGAGAAAGAACTTGAGTATTGGAGAAGGCAAATGCTATCAATGACTAGTCCCAATCTCAAGACCATATGTCTTGTTTTAAATAAAAAGGCTCAACCACCCTCATAAAGAGGGTGGGAGGCCGGCTCTAGAGGGGGAAAAAGGAGGGGGAAAATGGTTTTTAAAATCTTTTAAAACCCTCCAATGAACCTAGTCCATTTTCTAGTCTTTGTTCATTTAGACACTATGCTTAAGTCATGTAACACATTACATGTTGTGTACTAAAATGAAGTATAACATATAACCTTTTATATGTTGTGTAACATGTTATTTAACCAATTAAATAACATTTTTATCTTGCTTCTATAATTTAAATCATCCACATGATTTAATACAAGTTCAATTAATTAGAAACCGATTTCTAATTATCTTCTATAAGTGACATTTATTTAATTGATCATATCTAAATAAATATCCATTGGGTGTTTGTCTAGCTCGTTATTGGGTATGACCCGTCTTGGATCATAACGTACTAGCCACATCAATCTAGTATGTGTCTTGGGCAGACCGAGTCCAACACCTTCAAACTATAGATTAAAACAAATTACTGTACTTTGGCAAATTTATATTCATTACACTGATATGGAGTGACGTTACTTTGTGATTTGTATGTGATATTCAAATGTTAAAAGGGGTTTGGTTATTAGAAATCTACATATACTATATTAGACCAAGTACAAAAAAAACATGAAGTGTTGATCTTCACCACTGTCTGTTTAGTAACAATAGGTATAAATTATACAGAAAAAAACATAATTGTGATTTCTTATTTTACAGTAAAAAAAGTTGGAATAGGCTACAATGGTACCATAATACCTTACCACACAATATGAAAATTTAATACATAAAATAGCTACAAAATTTTGTTAAGCACTAATATCCTTTCTACATCCAAACATATAAGTTGCATTGACCACGACTATGAGTGACTTTCAACATATCAACCGTCAAAGCTTGTGTGACCTTGTTCCTCTTCTATTAATATAAAAAAAATGTTTCATATATAAAAATACAAATAGAATATAAAAGAGTTACGTGAATTTACCGAGGCATCCAACGGTAAGTCCCAATCTCTAGTGACATTCCTTCAATTTACACTTCAATAATCAGAAACCATACACTTTCACTAACAACACATTGCAATTAATTTAAGGGGGTAAGTCAAGGACCTTCCAATAATATCACCCATTATGCATTTGGAAAAATATACGACTATCAGAACCCATAAATGACAAAGATCATAGAACATTTTGACTTTACATGGTCAACTACTTAAGTATGAAATTAGAACTTGATACAATCTTAGTCATTTTGACTTTTCTAACAATTTCACTTGGTTTTATGTCGCTTTCAGATCACCGTTATTAATTTGTAATGAAATACATAAACATCACTACAGTTTGATAGGAGTGACTATAAGTCTATAACACAAACTAAAAAGTTCAAATGTAAATATGATCAGCCTATATGTATCCATGCCTGCAATCCTTCCTGCCAGTTCCAAACCCATATCCGTCCACTTCTTCGCCTCCACCACCTGCTGCAACCTCGTCAGCAAATTCGCTCGGTTCCATGCTATCATGGTGAGCCATTTCCCTTCCTCGATAGGATACTCCTTTGCCTTCAACCCCACCATATTCGTATGCACTCAATGTGTATATGAAATAGAAATGTGGTTCAACCGTTGTTGCTTGATTATCAACAATACACGTCTCAATGTGTATATAAAATAGAAATGTGGTTCAACCGTAGTGGCTTGATTATCAACAATACACGTCTTAATGGAGCTAGACATTAGTATCTGCATCAAAAGAAATGAATAATCAAATTGTTGTGGTATCTTTTACATGTTGAAAGGGGTCAAGTCAAGCGAGATAGGTTGACCCAAGACACCTTTTATCGTTTTTTTTTTATAAATAGGTATTAGCGTGCTAATAATCTAATGTTTTTGATAAATGATTTAGGACCCAAGCCAACTGCTTTTATAGTTGATTTAGACTCAGATGGCTGCATATATATTACCAATTATAAACATAAAACATATAAAACTGTAATTATTATTGGTAATATATTTGTAGCGACCGAAGACTAAACATAAAACATATAAAATTAAAATTATATCATCACAACAAAAGTCCTTACAAAGGCAGTAGCTATAATTTTTTATACATGTACCTTAAAAATTTTTCCCTTTTGAGGCTCTTCATCATGAGATGAACTTTCTTCTTCTGAACTTGAGTCTGACTTTGGTACACGCCAGGAATGGATATTAGGAAGTTTATGTTAATCGAATCCTGAAATCGTTAATAAATAAATACAGATAATAATAATAAAGATTACCTGTAGTGAACTTGTTGAGATCAGCAGCAGTCAGATTATCTATCCTGTTAATAGCCTTGGTTCCCCTTTAGGATGTATAGCTAATGATGGTGTAAAGAAACCGTAGGGTATACGGTTTAGAGAGAGACGAGAGAGAGAAGAGAGAAGTCAAATTAGGTGGTAGGTCATTAACTCTTAATCTCTCCAATAAGCTCTATATTTATACACCCAAGGGGAAACCCTAGTCTATCTAATAAGGGTAATTACGTCCATCAAATAATACCAGATAGGATTAAATACGTAATTGATTATTTAAGATAAATGATTAAAGGACATAATTATATATATATATATATATATATATATCGAAATATATATTTATATATATAAATAATGTCTTACATTCTCCACTTGGCCGAATGATCATTTATATGAGGTATTAGATAAGTCTAATCAGAATTTAATACTCATTTCAATTTTAAACCAAAATTGCAGCAGAAAAATACAGTCATAGAGTTGATTATCCAACTCAAGACCCCCATTAATCATACTACAACCCCAAATTTAAAATTCAACATAAATTCAGAATCAATCACAAAATAAGCCCTTAACGTTGATTTATAATAAACTGTCTATATGTCAATAATGCATGCATAACATATTTAGAGACAAAATCAAACGAAAGAGGAAATTAAATTAAAATAAGAAGTACGGTATGCTAGTTAAGGTCTTTAGTAAAGCCCATTCTCGAAACAAGTTCTTCGAATACTTTAGTTGGGAGACCCTTAGTCATTGGATCCGCAAGCATATCCTTAGTACTTATATACTCAATACAAAGAACATTTTCCTCAACTCGTTCACGAACGAACAAAGACTTTGTATCGAGATATAGTCCAGCGCCAGTCGAACTGTTACTGTTCGAGAAAGTAACGGCAGCTGAATTATCACAATAAAGCTTCAATGGTCTAGAAATAGAATTAACAATTTTGAGTCCAGTGATTAGGTTTCTAAGCAACATTCCATGACAGGTTGCGTTGTAGACAACATATATTCTGCCATCATAGTGGATGTTGAAGTTAGCTGTTGTTTATGACTCTTCCATGAAATGGGCCCGCCTGCTAACATAAAATGTATCCTGAAGTGGATTTCTTATCATCTTGGCATTTAGCAAAATCAGAATCCGAATATCCGACTAATTCCAGATTATCACTTCTTCTGTAGGTTAGTTTGTAGTCTCTCGTCCCATTCAGATATCTAAGGACCTTCTTAGCTGTTGTCCAGTGATCATGGCCAGGATTAGTTTGAAAACGGCCTAACATACCAGCAATGTAAGCGATATCTGGACGAGTATAGACTTGAGCATACATGATGCTACCAACTACAGACGCATAAGGTATCATTCTCATTTGCTCCTTTTCTTCATCTGTTTTCGGACATTGGAAAGTGCCGAAAACATCTCATTTAACTACCGGAGCTTTAGAGGGGTTACTATGTTGCATGTTATATCGAGCAAGGATGCGCTCAATATAGGCCTTTTGGGATAAACCTAAGATCCCTTTGGCTCTATCTCGATGAATTTCGATGCCTATAACGTAAGAAGCCTCTCCGAGATCTTTCATGTCAAAGTTGAGCGAAAGTAATCGCTTTGACTCATGTAACATGTCTAAACTATTACTTGCCAAGAGAATTGTCATCTACGTATAGGACAAGTATAGTAAAGTTGCTGCCACTCATCTTAAGAAAGGTGCATTGGTCCACTTAATTCTTCAGGAAACCTTGTTTCTTCATGACTTCATCAAACTTTAGATACCACTGACGCGATGCTTGTTTCAACCCGTATATCGATTTCTTAAGCTTGCAGACTAAATGTTCTTGACCTTCTGGTTTAAACCCATCAGGCTGCGTCATGAACACTTCCTCATACAAGTCACCGTTCAGGAAAGCAGTTTTGACGTCCATTTGATGTAGCTCTAAATAAAAATGAGCTACTAGGGCCGCAACGATCCTTAAGGAATCCTTTCGAGAGACGGGTGAAAAGGTCTCTTGATAATCAATTCCCTCTTTTTGAGCGTAGCCTTTTGCAACCAATCTCGCTTTGTAGCATTCAACGTTTCCTTGAGGATCTAGTTTAGTTTTGAAGACCCATTTACATCCTACGGGCTTTACACCATTGGGTAATTCAACTAAATCCCAAACGTAATTTTTCTTCATGGAGTCAAGCTCGTCAAGCATAGCTTTATTCCATTCAGAAGACTGATCATTGTTCATGGCTTCTTTATAAAAGGTTGGATCGATGAACTTTCCACCATTCGTTTCAATCTCAGCCAGGTATGTTTCATAGTCATCAAAGTTAGTAGGCTTTCTAGCCCTAGTTGACCTCCTGGGTTGAACAACGGGTTCAGCGGGTTCAACATTGTTTTGTGGTTGTTCGTTTGAAGTGTCTTCATTAACTGGTGAGGGAGGTGTTGTGAGAGGTTGTGTGGGTGCAGTGTCAGCAACAGAGGCGTGTACAAGAGGAGTTATCGGAGTGATGGTAAGCGACGAAGAGTCCCTCCCCCCCGCGTCTTGTACTTCTCGCAAATCATCGGGAGAATTTTCACTGCTCCCACTGTTGTTATGATCTTCAAGGAACACGGCATTCTTTGTTTCTACTATACGAGTGACATGGGAAGGACAATAAAACCGATAACCCTTTGAATGTTTGGGGTAACCAATGAAGTTACAGGTTACGGTTTTCATATCAAGTTTCTTTAAGAAGGGATAATAGAGTTTAGCCTCGGCAAGACAGCCCCATACTTTCATATATTTTAGACTCGGTTTCTCTCCTGTTCAAAGTTCGTAAGGAGTTTTAGGGACAGATTTCGAGGGAACTCTATTGAGTATATGAACAGCTGCTTTCAAGGCTTCGATCCAGAGGAATAGAGGTAATCCTGAGTTGGCTAACATACTTCGTACCATGTTCATTAAGGTTATGTTCCTCCTTTCAGCAACACCATTCTGTTAAGGAGTACCAGGCATGGTATATTGGTTCACGATCCCCTGGCTTTTGCAAAACTCATAAAATGGACCAGGGGCCTGACCTAAGTCCGTATGTCTACCATAATACTCACGTCCTCTATCTGACCTGACAACTTTTATTTGAAGACCGCATTGTTTTTCAACTTCAGTTTTATAGTCTTTAAAAGTTGTTAGTGACTCAGATTTTTCTTTGATGAGGTACAAATACATATAACGAGAATAATCAGCTATAAACGTGATAAAAAAGTTATGTCCTGTAATTCCAGTAGTAGTATAGGGGCCACTAATGTCAGTATGAATAATTTCTAACAATTTAGAACTCCTAGTGGCACCCTTCTTATTGGTCGATGTCATTTTGCCTTTAATGCATTTGACACATGTTCCAAAATCATTGAAGTTAAGAGATGGTAAAATTTCATCTTTCATGAGTCTCGATAGACGATCACGTGAGATATGGCCTAAACGTTGATGCCATAACATAGATGAAGTTTCTAAGTCTCTTTTGGGTTTTCTCTTTGTTGAATTTTCATTAACATTATATGACAGCAAAGAATTAGAGAAAGCATCATCTAGTTCTAATCTATAAAGACCACCATCCAAATAACCAAAACCAAATACTTGAGAATCAAAATAGATAGTAAGTTTGCCATGACCATGAGAAACATCAAAACCGTCCATGTCTAACTTTGGTCCTGATACAAGATTCCGAGTAAACTCAGGAATATATAAGGTATCATAAAGTTTAATACATAAACGAGTTTTCATTATTAAATTTAAGGTTCCCACGGCTTTAACGGCTAAATCCTTTTCATTCCCAAGCTTAAGCGTTCTTTGGTTTCTTTCCAGCATCTGGATTGAATGGAAGCCCTGAGTAGAATTGGTTACATGAACCATAGAACCAGAGTCAAACCACCATGAATTAGTTGGAACATTTAAATTAAAGGACTCAGTTATCATATTTAGATGATTACCTTTCTTAGCCAGCCACTCCTTGAAACCCTTGCAGTTCATTTGTTTATGTCCAAGTTTGCGACAGAACTTGCAATAAGGTTCGTTCTTGGAGATGTTAGAGCCGGATGATGTACCTTCATCCTTTTCTGAACCTTAGGATACTCCCTTTGCTGAAACTTGCCCTTCCTTTTGTTGTTGGAGTTGGCAGTCACGAGGTAAGCAACTTCTGGTCTGTCAAGCTTCTGACGTTCTTCCTCTTGCACGCACATCTCAATCAGCTCGCTCATTTTCCATTTGTCCTTCTGAGCATTGTAGTTGACTTTGAAGGTTTCGAAAGAAGCAGGAAGGGAGGTCATAATGAAGTGAACCAGAAACGTCTCGCCAATCGGCATGTCTTGAGCCTTAAGCTTGTTGGCGATGTCGTTCATCATCATCAGGTGCTTACGAATGCTGCCATTTCCATCATACTTAGTATTCAGCAATTTCAGAATTAGGTTGCCAGAATGCACTTTTGAGGTTCCTTTGTAGTACTCCTCCACGGACCCTAGGTAAGTTTTGGCATTGTTCGAATCTGGTATGGCCCCCCTGATGGCAATGTCAATGGACTTCTTCGTGATCAAAAGGCACATCTTGTTGCACTTGACACATTTTTCATGAGCAGTCTTCTCTTCAGGAGTGCTCGAAGTAGTGAGGTCAGCAGGAGCATCATTAAGGAGTGCATGATTGAAGCCTAAAATGCCGATAACCAAATTCACAGAATCCTTCCAAGCAGCGTAGTTTGTTCCAGTCAGGGTTTCTACTCCGAAAGTCGAGGCTTAGAGTGGACAAGAGAGAGAAAAATAAGATACTAGGCGAAGATGGGTGTAGGGATTAATCGGATAATTATAATAGTATAATAATTATAAGCATATGACATTAGTAATTATTATAATAATGAGCAGGCATGAATAAGGACCATAGTAATGAAGCAAGTAAGTTGTGATAAAGTCTATTACAATCACCAAAATTAATAGACAAAATTAAGGTTCTACTTAAATGAGTCGGCTTTCGCTTTGGTTACTTGCCTATCACCTAAGTATTATGAACAAAATAAGAGGTATGTGCATAAAGTAATGCATCACATCAGCTTTGGCCAGAAATGATGCATCTAAGCTTTATGTACAAATTAGTTTCGCTAAATACAAGCATAACTCATCAGCTTTGGCCAGAAAAGAAACACTCGTATCAGTGAGGCGACTGCTTAATTTTAGTTGATAATCATTGTATAAACAACGAATCAGCTTTGGCCAGAATCGAAGTTTTAAAATGTTATCAAGTTAAGCGAATAATTTAGTTTAATTCAAATAAGTTAACCAGTATTTAGGTATAATGATGACATTTATTAATGTAGCAAATCAGCTTTGGCCAGAATTACTACTTGTCAACAACTAATAAAAGTTAAAGAACTAAACTAATTTATTATACAAGTTTTGTAAAACATAAACATATAAGGTTTTAAATAAAACAAAAATTTCAATATTAAGCCCCAAATTTAGCAGAAAACCCCCTGTCTTCAACTGAGGGTATCCGGTCGAAAAGGGGTTTTCTATCAAAAAAAGGTGTGCCCTGATCGAAAAGGTGTACCCGATCGAAAAGTAAGCTTTTCAATCGAAAAGGGGTATCCGATCGAAAAGTGAGTTTTCGGTCGAACAAAAGTATATCGATCGAAAAGTAAACCAATCTTGTCGAAATCAGTTTTAGGGTTTTTGTTAGTTTTCATATCCGAAAATTCGATTAATGTTAAGATTTTCAGATTTGTTATTAAACCGATTTATGATTATTTGCTTAAAGTCGGACTAGGGTTTCTAGATATTTATATAGAATCGAAAAAACCATATGATTTCGAGATTAGGGTTTATAACGAATTCAGATTAATGATTCGATTGAGCAACATATGCTCTGATACCACATGTTGATCGAATCCTGAAATCGTTAATAAATAAATACAGATAATAATAATAAAGATTACCTGTAGTGAACTTGTTGAGATCAGCAGCAGTCAGATTATCCATCTTGTTAATAGCCTTGGTTCCCCTTTAGGATGTATAGCTAATGATGGTGTGAAGAAACCGTAGGGTATACGGTTTAGAGAGAGACGAGAGAGAAGAGAGAAGTCGAATTAGGTGGTAGGTGATTAACTCTTAATCTCTCCAATAAGCTCTATATTTATACACCCAAGGGGAAACCCTAGTCTATCTAATAAGGGTAATTACGTCCATCAAATAATACCAGATATGGTTAAATACGTAATTGATTATTTAAGATAAATGATTAAAGGACATAATTATATTTATATTTATATATATATCAAAATTTATATTTATATATATAAATAATGTCTTACAGTTTAATCATGGAAGAAAGAATGCACCTAGTGCACTACAATAGAGCATTACATGGATTATAAATTGGTTTCTGCCATAACCATAGTGGCTTTACTTTACACATATGAGCCACGAGAGTTACACCATCCCATTCATATTCTTTCAGATGAACTTTAAGATGACTAATTGACTAACGAAATAGGCACTTGTTGACATTGTAACCTGATTTTTTGTGTGATAGAGATGACTAATTGATTAAAGAAATTCCCAATTGCTTAAATGATATTATGTTCTTAAAAGAAGAGGGCCTATTTATATCCTTTACATAAAAACAACTTAGAATTACATAAATGTTTACTACAGTGGCTTAAAATAACTATTTTTTTAACGTTCCAAATATCTCCATAATAAACATTTAATTTAAGAGTGCAATTTTATGATATATGAAACACAACAATGCCTCCTCTTTACAAAGTACATGAGAACTGATCTAACAATCAAACAGAAAACATAAATACAAAGAATTGAAACAATTAGGTTGTAAATTCAGATTTTGAAAACAATACAAAGAACAAAGGTGTTTGTGAGTCTTTGAACTTTATTAAGATAACAAAATTTGATTAGTAGTGGGATTTTGAGAGTTATAAAAATTAATCTGTGAACTTTTGTACCAGACCCACTTTTATAAAAGGTGCTTGTGAGTCAATATGTCCCGCTCGACTCGTTTTGGCTTGTAATCAAAGCAAGTTATGACGACACAAACCTGTTTGACCCCTTACCCAACTAGATAATACAAAAAAATTAATATAACATACTCTCTTTGAATGAAACTCTTCTTTGAAATGTGGCATAAAAATTAATATCAAAACCTTTCTAATGAATCACAGTTAGTTCCTAAATCACAACCCATATTCATTTATCCTTCAAAGTTTAAGGTGTTTTCACTTATTTTCCATATAGTCATAGGAAATCCATAGTGACATTGGGTTGAGCTCAAACCCAATGTGAGACTCTCTCTCTAGAAATGATAGCTCACATCTCTCTAGATTATACTCCTTATTCATCTTTATTCTCTCTTATTCTTAAATGAAGCTATGACCCCTATATATAGGAGAGCCTATGTGCTCACTAGCCCACTAATTAGTAAAACACAAAAATAATGAGCAAAATTACAAATTAAACAACTAAAGTAAATTATTAATTAAATCAAAGTTGATTTAATTAATACGAAGCTTGACTCGCTCGAACCGATCTTCCGTTGACTTTTACGTTGACCGTTGACTCGAACATTTGACTTTTCAAGAAAACGTCTTCGGTCCAAATTTGCAAGCCTCGATCATCACAACCCGCGTCTCTGAATTATTTCACAATGGATTCTTCAACCGAATTATTCGAGAATACATTTGATGGCGTTAGTCACACTTATTTTTAGTTCCAACAATATTCTTGCTGTCAAGCTTCATTCTGATGCAGCCAATTTCAGTTTGCACAAGAGATGGTGGTTTTGTTCAAAAATTATAAAATTTACAAAACAAGGACCCCCCAACATAGTTATAAATAATTTTGTGTCAAAGTCTATCCATATGGTTATATATAATGACGTTTTGCTTGATTTGATATAGCTATCAGTTGATAAATTTTGTTTGTTCTCAGGTAAACTATTGAATTTGAGGTTCTGAAATTTTTGTAAGTTTAATGAAAAGCATGTAGAAAATAGTACCTGCCAAAGTCTTTATTTTTTTATTAAGTTATTGTGGTTCCAGACCTTCAGTTACTTACTGATTACATAGCTACACTAACTACTTCTTTTGTTCTTTTTTATAGTTCAGTTACTATTGCAACATTGATGGATCTTGGTTTCTATACTTTTATAGTCATTCAAACTTAACTACTCCTATACGATAATTTCATGCTCTCAATATGTTGATGCAAGTCTCTAAAAAAAAAAAATCTTCCTGTTGAATTCTTTCAACCCCTCAAACCTTGTGATTTTTATAACCAAAATATACCTTAAGTGATTTAGTAGTAGTTACAACTAGAGGTGCAAAAATCAATTCGAAACACGAATCGATTCGGTTCAGGAATCGATTCCTGACCAAATCAATTCTGGTCAAAATCGATTCTTGACCGAATCGATTCGATTCAAGAATCGATTCTTGGCTTGAATTCCTGAATTGGTAGGAATCGATTCGATTCCGAATTGAAATCGATTCCTGGCCAGAATCGATTCCTACCAATTCGTTCGCATTTTTAATTTTTTTTTTAAATTTCATACAAAACTTAAAAAGAACACATTTTTATTGAATTCAAAGATTAAACATTACAATCCCAACTTGTTCAAACTTAAACCGACACAAAGATAGATGTTTTTGAAAGGAAATACAAACTATGATATTGATAAGTTGATAACTCGACTAAACGTTTATGGTCGAGTTTATTCCATTGCCGCCGCCGTCGTAGCTCGATCTTTTGCTTGTCGTAAGTCCGCTTGTTCTTCTTCATCGGATAGTGGAATCGAATCCCCCGTTGCTACCTCGTCTTCGTGTACGGCCGTCTCCGCTTCAATTTCACCTTCAAGATTAGTAACGTTTTGTACACGTTCCATTGCGTCTAGATGATCCTTCAAGCAAATGCAAACCTCTAGCGACTCGGAAGTGAGCCTCGTCCTCCGGATAGATAAAACCCTGCCACTAAGAGAAAAAGCGGATTCCGAAGCTACCGTGGAAGCTTGGACACTTAGTAGGTCTCGGGCCATGGCGGAAAGAACGGGAAATTGTGTTTGATGCTCTTTCCACCAAGCCAAAATATCAAAGTTTTCAAACTCATCGGTGTTTAGAAGTTGAAGAAAATCGGTCCCTTTGTATCTCCCAAATTCACTACTCGGGGTGCTACTTTTGGCCCGTTTACTACTCACGTTTCTTAACGTGTTCAAAAGATTTCGGCTTTTGCTTGTTTTTGAACTAGTAGCCGTTGCCGAACTCATTGCCTCATGTATGTTGCTTATATTTCCATACTTTTGATAATAAACTTCATACAAGTTTTGAAAATGTGAGTTAAAACGGTCTTTTGTTATTTGGGCAAAATTAGCATTATTTTCATATAGGTTCAAAGCATTTGTGATATCCTCGATTACAACTTCAACACCGGACGCATTGAAAAAAGGATTCAAAGCAAGGGCACAAGTGAAGCAAGCCGGCAAATCCTCAAAATATTTTTTAATCTTTTCTTTCATAGGACCAAGCATATTTTCAAAATTCTCACCTTCAAACTCAAACTCATTTAGTTTACCACACATATAAAACAATTGGTGAAGTACCAAGTTACTCGTGGGATAGTAAACTCCCGACAAATATGTAGTGGCGGTTTTAAAAGTTTCAAGCAAATCGGTTAATTTTTTAATAGTTTCCCAACCCGAAGTAGGAAATGTTACAACGTGACCGTTTTGAGCAAGTTGGTCATGAAACATTTCTAAAGAAGGTTTTTGCCTAACCGCACAATCCAACATTTTTCATGTCGAGTTCCACCTAGTTGGAACATCCCAATTGGGTCCCAAATAAAGCGAACCCGTATCACGACAAAAACGACGATAATCGGTGTACCTTTTCTTTCCACTATGAAAAACATCTTTTAGCATTTGTCTAAAATCGTCTTTTATATTTTTAATACCTTCAACGTTTAACCCGTCTTGCACAACCAAGTTAATGATATGTGCGACACAACGAGTATGGAAAAAGACACCTTGACAAATCGGTTGGTATTTTAGTTTTAGTTTTTGAACCGCACTTGTGTTGTTCGAAGCGTTATCAAAAGAGATTGAAAATATTTTTCCTTCAAGTTTAAAATATTGAATAACACTATCCAAAATGTAAAACAAGTTGTCACCGTCATGCGGATAGTCAACCTTTTCAAAAGCTATGGTTCGTTTCATCATTTGCCACGTATCGGGATTAACCCAATGTGCGGTAACGCAAAGGTACGAATCGGGTAAACCATGCGGAGCCGACCAAACATCGGTAGTTAAGTTGACTCCGGTATTTAAATTTTCAAAACCCAAAACTAATTGCTTTTTTGCTTGCTTCCATCTTTTTACACAATCGTTTCTAAGAGTTGTACGACTTACGTGATGATAACGTGGTTGAAGCGTTTGTTGAATCAAGCGTGTCAAGCGCGGGTTGTCAAAGTGATCAAATGGTAAGCCTTCTTGAATCACAAAGTTTGCCATTTGTTCCCGAACCATCTCCGGATCGAAATTCCATATGCCTCCATCGGGTCCAAGTTGAGTTTGATCCGAACTCGGGTTACTCTTCTTTGTTTTGCAATATAAGTTGATATGGTTTCGTAACACCGCGTTGGCATCTCCCCGGAAAAACGTTCCACAATACCTACACCGCACCTTTGTGAGGCCGTTCTTCAATTCAACCAAATCATAGTGTACACCGAACAAAGTCGGGTCTCTCTTTGTTGTTAGGATCTTCACAACCGAGAAATCATCATCACCACTACCAACAAAGTTGGCATTGCTATTGAAACTAGAACCTCCTTCCATATGTGATTTGTTGTGATAAATTTTGTGTGTTTGAGTGTTTTTGAGTGTTAGAGAAGTTGGGGTAATGTTTGTAATTGAAAATGGGGGTATATATACAAAGTTATAGGGTCAAAATGGTGAAAAAAAATGCTCAAAACGGGTATCTAACGGCTCTATAGCCGTTGGCAACGGCTAGATTAACGGGTATGAAAAGGAATGGGAGGAATCGATTCGGAATCGATTCGGAGAGCACCGATTTGGAATCGATTCGACAAGAATCGATTTGGGAATCGATTTCCACACAGAAACCTCGAATTGATACGAATCGGTTCAATTCCTACCAATTCCGGAATCGATTCGGCCCGAATCGGTTTGTATCAGTTCCATTTTCGATTTGAAATCGATTCCTTTCCCGGAATCGATTCGGTTTTTGCACCTCTAGTTACAACTTACTAAACTAGTCTGCCAACATAGACAAATTGCTTAGCAAAGTAACAAACCATAATACATCGTGAAATAGAAAAAACAATAAAATGGAATTTGCACCTCTGTTCTCCGTCTCTCGAGCAGCCTCCACATTTCTCAAGCAACCCTCCTGCTCTTTGATCTAGGGTTGTGTACTCATCTATCTCTCCTCTCCACAGAGAGATCCATGGCAGTCGCTTTATCAAATTAGTCTCATGCCTTTGCGTTGCGGGATTCAAGCAGATCCCACTCCGTCCTTTTTCACAAACGGAATCTTCTCTTCTATGTCTTCGCTTCACATCGTCTTTTTTGAAAAGAGAAAACATGGAACCCTAGCTCTCCTTCAAGCATATTGGTAACTTGTTTGTGATGTTCTTGGTTCTTTTTTGTACGAAACCCTATTTGGCAGATCTTCGCTTCTATGGAATTGCTTCTCATCGTCCTTTATAAGAAAGAAACCAGAGAACCCTAGCTCCTTTTCAAGCATATCGGTAATTTGTTCTTGGTGTAAAACATGGCATATTTGTAGGTATCTAACACAAAACCTATTCTAGATCCTCGATTGAAAACTTTAGTAGCGGGTATGAATCTGATTAAATTCTAGCTGGATAACTAATGTTTTCAAATTCTTTTGTAGATTTATATGTTTTGACAAGATATGTTGATGCTAAAGACCCAACATTTGGAGCAAACAGTGTGGACTTCGAGCTTAGGTTAGCACAGCTTCAGGACCAACTTCCTGGTAATGAACCCGGTGCACTAATACACAAGAGCCTGCAAAACACTCTTTCAAAATAAATCCTTTTTCTTGGGTCGTGAGGTAAGATCAGTATTTTCTTTTTTCTTCACTTCCAAGGGAATCATTATTGTTTGTAATTACTTCATTTGGTGGTGTGTTTTCATGGGAAAGAGATGAAGCTGCGTCTGAGGGGTCTAACCAGGATATTAATTATCAAGTACTTTTGATGATTATTATGAAATATTTGATGCCTTATCTCATTATCTGATGTTTGTGTTCCTTGTTGTTTATCATCGACGGGCCAACTTAAAGCCACAACCAAAATGGGTATTTGATTGCATAAATACACGGCACAGGTCCTAATATCTTACATACTTGAATAGTTAATTAATTTACTTGAGTTTTAATTTATGTCAGTATTCAGTAATTTTGGGTGTGTTTGCAATTTATAACATTTGGTTCGGTGTGTACACCACTGTATTTTCTGTGGGAAAAGTGGCGGGAATGCATGATTCAAAGAGCATATGTTTACGAGCATCATCTAGGTTGCATGTTGTCATACCAACCAATCTGGTTCCTAGCCATCATCTTTCCGTATTTTAGTCTAATAGTTCTTGTTGTTGATGATGATCCAACTTGTTTGAACTTATTAGATGGTATCTTTTAAGGAAATGTCAATATCAAAGTTAGTACCTATATATAAGTTCTAATTTTTTCTAATTTCATTATATAATAGGGGTTTTATAATCTTTGTACAGCTGGTTCTTTTGTTATTCAAATCAATTTAAAGTTATTTTCACTATAAATTATTATGAGCATTCCTTTTTTCTAAGTTGCGTATTAACAAGGTTTTTCAATGTTAAACTTGATGAATCATGGATAGTTAATTGCTGCTTATTTATGTTTCTTTGTGGTTTTAGCTTCCGGATGTGTTGCACCTTCAGATTTTGATGACTGTTGTAAGCTATTATGTTTGCTTTAGCTGCTTGATAATAACTATGTATAGCCGTGACAACTCAGGTATATTCTTGCCTCAACTTACAATCTGGCTGGTTGGTTAACTAGTCATAACGTATACTTTTGGTACAATTAAAAACAGGCCATGGCAAGTTTGGTTGACACAGAACACCTGTCGAAATGTGATCACAAGAACATCAGTTAAAGTAAGTATCGGTTGCTAATATTGATAATAGATTGTAGGTTGGTTTCTATTTGGCAACTAATTCAAAGTTGGTTGCTAAAACAAGGAAATTGTTAAACTTGTTTCTATTTCAGAAGAAAATCAGTTAAAATAAGGGTTGGTTACTAAAATCGATAATAGATTGTTGGTTGGTTTCTATTTCATGCAACTTGCCTTTGTGTTATTTGCATCTATTTGTTGATTTTATGAACTATTGTCTCTGTTGTTATAGATGGCATGCACTTGATAGAGGTTGACCAAGTTTCGAGGCCCGATGGATACTTTGTCTGGAGCTCACCGTTCACTAACACTCCAGCTTCTGTTCATGATAAAGAAATTTAAAAAAAAAAATGAGATTTCATCCGTAGTCTTGCTAAAGATCTGTGTTGGGATTTATTATTACAAGAAGATAAATTGTAGTGTGGAAAAATCCTAGCAAGAAGAATTGTTATGCTTTTAGGTATGTTGATCTCTATTTTAAATTATAAACTATATTACACTTTCTTTATAGATTTATTACATGTTACAAGATGGGCGAGTTGGGTAATGGGTCAAAATGAGCTGGGGTTGAAACAAGTGTGGATGAAGAGGCAAGGCAATACACGTGTAAGAAAACAGGTTTGGGGGCTAGGTTTTTCGACACCCACTTTTTTGTCCTTTTTTTCTACGAAAACTAATGTGTTAATTAGGATGAAGAACAATATTAGTACAATGATAATTTGAATCTTTCTATCAACAATTCAGAAGGCTGAATGCTAATTCATTTGACTTGTTTCCATTGGAGCTGTATTTTTTTACCCATTTTAGATAGAAGTACAAAACACACAACATCATATTTAACCCAATTAAACTTGCTGCATCGCGTTAATTTTTCTATTTTCATGCAGGATTTGCAGCTGGATCCGTTGAAGGACATGTAGCACTGAAATATTTGAATCCATCCAACCAAAACAACAGTAGGTATGTATGTATGTTTATGTATCATGATCATACTCTACTATGCTTTTAATGACCTACTAGAGTTTTTTAGGGTGAGAAGTGGTTCACACCGTATCTCTTATTTTTTTATGATATGTTACATTTTAGACCAACGACTGTTGGTATTTAATTTAAACCCATCAAATTATTGAATCCATGTGGTTCATCTGCAGTTTCTCCAAATTTCGATGGTCCTACAGTTTCATCACATCGTGGCGGTGTTGGTGGCTGCAGCGTAATGATGTTGGTGGAGGATGGTTGTTAGGATCTCTATAATAGTTGCTCGGTTACAAATGTATCATAGATTCAGGAAAATTTTAATATTACAATTTCTTAGACCACCCACATCAAGGGGCCACTAAATACCACTAAATACCACCTTTTTGGTCCAGTCAGCATGCCACGTCACGTACTTACCACATACCACAAAACCTACTTTTTTTTCACATCAAGTACTTCCCCACATACCACCTTTTATTTCCACATCACCATTTTATTTAATCTTTATTTATTTATAACGGCTATATTTTTATTAAAAAAATAATTTAATATTAAATTATTATTAAATGTTAACGGCTATTTTATTTAAAATTTAAAATTTTTTATATTTAATAAAAAAAATTAAACATGGAAATCCTACATTACTTTTATTAAAGCAAACCAAATTTAAACAACACAACAAATCCTAAAAGTTTAACTTAAACACAACTAATCTTCATCCCACACCGGCTTGTTTGCCCAAAGATGCTCAACTAAATCGTTTCTTAGAGCCGTATGCTGATCCTTAGCACGCAAGTCTATGAACCTCTCAAGGTTATGGACAAATGCTTGAGGTGCCCCATGATTATATGGAGGTGGAGGAGGTGCACCATCCTCAGGAGTCCAATTCAACACATCACGTCCTTCGTCTTCCACAATCATATTGTGTAGGATGATGCAAGCCAACATAATATCACCAATATTTGGTAGATCCATTGACCTTGATGGTCCTCTAATTATTCCCCACCTAGACTGGAGAACACCAAATGCCCTCTCAACATCTTTCCTGGCAGACTCTTGTCGACGCTTAAAGTACCTCATCTTCAAGTTGTTCTCAGGGGGATATGTGAAACTCTTCACAAGTGTTGACCATGCAGGATAGATACCATCTGCAAGATAGTAACCTTTCCTATAGACATTCCCATTCACATGGAAGTCACATCTAGGCGCTTGCCCCTGCAAGATCTCGTTAAACAACGGAGATTGGTTGATCACATTGATGTCATTGTTTGATCCGGCAACACCAAAGAAAGCATGCCATATCCACAAGTCTTGTGAAGCAACAGCCTCAAGCATGATTGTTGGATAACCATGGTCACCACGAGTATAGTGCCCCTTCCAAGCAGTTGGACAATTCCTCCAACCCCAATGCATACAATCAATGCTACCAAGCATCCCTGGGAAGCCATGCTTCTCCTCATGGAAGGCTGTTAATCGATCAACATCTTCTTGGGTTGGCCTTCTTAGGTACTTGTCCCTATAGATCTCCACAATAGATCTACAAAAGTTGTGTAGACATTTGATGGCAGTACTCTCACCAATGCGTATGTATTCATCGCATTGATCAGCTGAAGCACCATATGCTAGCTGGCGAAGGGCACATGTGATTTTTTGGTTTGTTGAAAGGCTAGTCTGCCAGCAGCATCACGACGTTGTGTAAAGTATCGCCAGTTAACAGATATACCTTCTGTAGTAATATCGGCAGCAATGCGGTTATAAAGGCGACGGGTCATTCTGTATCGCCTTCTAAAGAGGCCTTCATGATACACAGGTTTCTCAGCAAAATAGTCATTGAACAAACCCACATCACCTTTTTCACGTTCTCTGTTTATTTCTCTTCGCTTCTTCCTTGGTTGGGATGGACCAGCTTCGCTGGCAGCAATTGAAGCTTCCATCGCTTCGTACTCTTCCGCCAGTTGGACAAGATCACTCATGTCTAGTGCTATTTTGATGTGCTCGGGAAGGTGGTCGGGAATGTTGAGATCAGGGATACCAGGAAAACCAGGATTCATTTTTTAGAGTTGAGTTTGAGAGAGATTTGATATTGAGAGGGTTTTGTGAGAGATGTGTGAAATGAAATGAGAATACTGAGTGTATTTATAGCAGTGATGAAAAACTAGCCGTTAGGAAAAATACAAAAAAACTAGCCGTTATTAATATTTTATATTAAAAAACTAGCCGTTATAATAAGACAAAAAAAAATTAGCCGTTATTTAAAAAAAAAATTACTAAAATTAATGTTTTAATTAATTATGAATTTTAGAATTTTTTTCAGATTTTTTTGAAATTTATTTATATTTTATTTGTATTATTAAATATTAAAATGAAACAAAAATCTTTGAATTTAAAAAAAAAAGAACCGTTTAAAAGAAAAAGAAAAAGGAAAAAGAAAATGATGGGCCCACTTGTGTGCGTATGTATGCGTACGTAGGTACGTACGTACGCGCGTACGTACGTACGCCACAACGGGTACGTACGCCGTACGTACGTACGTACGCGGCTAAATACCATTGATGCGGAGGGTCTTAGTTCATTTCAATTATTATAAACTATTGATGAGATTGATTTGGTCCACCCCCAATCTCGCTACAAGTTATGTATAATTTTTGTTATCATTTACGGTTTCTCTGACATATTTTATTGGAATCAGTTGTCATAACATTGAAGGCAACTTATGGAAGTTGTGAGGGTTCATCAATTTGTCATGATTTTATACGAATTCAAATGTATGTAATGTTATGAGGAATGGTATCTCACATTAATAAATTATCTGTTTAAGTTTATACTGAATTAAAGTTAGAGATAACAGTTTTCACAATCAAAGCTGAAAAATATATAGTTGAAAAGATGACCAGTAATAGCGATCAAATTGGTTAAAAGTAACCCAATGTGTAATTTATGTCCAAAATCATTAAACCTTTTAAAACATTTTACTTAAAAAGGTAGAATATAACTAAAATAATAGAAATTTATCATTTCAACTCTCAATTTTGTTGCAATTAAGTCACTTAAACTTTTTTTTGTTCCAATCAGCTAACTTAACTTTAAAATATGTTCTAATCCTATATAAATAACCTGATTAGCAGGTAACCTAAACAATTTTTTTATAAAAGCTGATTTTTTTATAAAAACTGAATTTTTTATAAAAAGGAATTTTTTTTATAAAAAACGATTTTTTTTTAAATCGATTTTTTAATAAAAACGATTTTTTTTATAAAAAACGTTTTGGGTGTAAAAAAAATCGTTTTTTATAAAATTCGAATTTTATTAAAAAAACGTTTTGGGTGTATAAAATTTTATAAATTTTTTTTATTAATAAAATTTGAAATTTTATAAAAAAAACGTTTTGGGTGTATAAAATTTCGAACTTTTATACAAAAATTCGTGTTTATTAAAAATTCGATTTTATAAAATCCGTTTTTTATAAAAAAATTCATTTTTTAATAAATTTTTTAGTTTTTATAGAAAAATTGATTAGGTTACCTGCTAATCAGGTCATTTATCTAGGATTAGAACATATTTTAAAGTTAAGTTATCTGATTAGAACAAAAAAAAAATTGAGTGGCCTAATTGAAACAAAATTGAAAGTTGGTTATGTTTTTACTAAGTTGCCCCTAATATTTGTTCAGAGCATTGTTGGGCTGCAAATTTTCTTTTGATAGTTGTCATTGTCTTCAAATCATAGTAATTAGAGTGTCGTCCTTCTGTAGAGGCTAGATTATGAGGCTTGTAATATTAAATATGTTGGGCTGAGCTTAGAGGGTTTGATTAGAATCATAGGCTAGTTTGATTATTGTTTAGGCTAGTTTATGATTGGGCTTGGGTTTACTATTGGGTTTATGATCCAAAAGGGCCCAATAGTAAACCCAATGGTGGTCTATATATAGACCACTTGACCTCCTTGTTGAGGGTTGCTTGTTTACGATTGAGAGAGGGCAGCCATAAGGTGTTTACGATCCATTGGAGATTACGATCGTAAACCCGAGAGGAGTGAGTTTACGATTACTGTTTTGTACCCGACAAGGTTTCTTGTGTGCAAAGATCTAGTTTTTATCGTTTAAATCATCGTTTTCTTGTGTTCTCTTCATCTCTATTCTTGAATCAATCACCTACGAGGATTCCGCACTCGTTTGTGATAGAGATATCGTGTGTTTGGGAGATTTTCGGACCTACAATTGGTATCAGAGCCCAATAGTAAACCCATTGGGGTGCCTATATAAACCCCAAGGGTTCTCCTAGTTTAGTGTGGCTGATTACGATTTCTAGAGAGCCACAAGGTGTTTACGATCGTAATCCTAAGGGAATCGAGTTTACGATTTGGTTGACTCGGAAACGAAGTTTACGACTTTGCTGGATCGGGAACAGGGTTTACGACTCTGGTGATCGTAATCGGTCAATCGTAATCAGGTTTACGATTTCTCTAAGGCGGTTTGTGTTTACGATTTGTGGGGATCGGAAACATAGTTCACGATCGTAATCAGCTTATTACGATCGTAATCAGGTGGATTTTATCGTAATCTCATATTTTGAACGTTTGGACTTTAGTTTTAGGTTCCCTAAGCTTTCGTAATGGATTCGGTTGAAGAAAAGAATATATTGGAGGACGAAGATGCTGAGATATGCCCTAATCCTACTTGTGCTCGATTAATTCCTGAACTTAGGCAAATTTGTAAAAATTTTCAGTCAGAATTGTTTGAGACAAAGTGCGAGAAGAGCTCATTTAAAGGTAGATGGCAAAAGAATGAAGAAAAAGTTAAAGCCTAGAAATTAGATATAGCAAAATATAGGAACCTTGCAACTGAGAACGCCTATTTGTATGACAACGCTAAGTTAGAAATAGCTGAGCTAAGTAAGCAGATAGATGACCTGAAGCATAAGAACAATGAGATGCAGGTTAAACTTGATATGAATCAAATGAGGAGCAAAAGAATGCTTGATGCTGGAAAGGAATTGTCACATGCTGTTGTGACTGGTCAAGTTGGGAAACACACACCTGGATTTGGATCAGAAAAGACTGATAAGGCCTTGGCTGCAAACAACATTATTCCTCCACCAGTTCCCAGAGACATTATAGGAATACTTCCTAGTGAGGATCAAGTTGAACGAACCAAGTCAGATTATAAAGAAGCTGCTCCTCCTATTGATAGTGTCTTGGTTGGAACTACACCATTGACTCAAGAGGAAATAGACAACGAGGCAAATATGACATATGGTGAAGGGAGAATAGAGGACGTATCAAGAGATGATGCTGAGTGCCAGGAGTATAACAGATGTCATAATTCCAAGTCTGATGATGTTGGGGTAGAGTTGAAACCATACCCTAAAATTGAAACCCCATGCTTGAAAGTAATTGACGAAGTCAAAAGGGAAAAGGTGATCTTGACGACACGGCCTGGGGGGAAGATCTTTATGACATCTGGATCTATATTTGACCAAGAACCAGATGTTGGGTATGACTTACCATCCTTCTCCTCCAAGTTCAAGGGAATAACTGATGGAGTGATCGGTGAAGCTAAAGTTGAGAAGCCAAAGATCACCATCAAGCATCCGAGTGTGAAGTCAACAACTGTGGTGAATATTGAAAAACTCAAGGGAGTGGCTGTGTCTCCCATTTCTTCAGTTGGATCATGCAGTTGCTGTTGTAATTGCAAGAATGGTGCTTCAACGTCAAAGAATCAAGGAATCACAAAGATAGTAAAGACAGGTTCGACACAGGCTTCGACAAACAAGCAGAAAGTCAAATCTGAAGCTGCAGTCAAACCAAAGAAGCAGACACAAGGCAAACCAGCTCCATATCAGCCACCAAAGACGAATGGGTACACGTCTGACTTCTATCTAAAGAAGCAGACTTGCTTTAATTGTGGCTTCGCTGGTCATATTGCTAGAAACTGTCTTTATCGCCCCTATGAACCCTATTTTCCAAAAAGTCAAAGGGTTTCATCTCAGGAGTCTGTAAAGTCTAAGCCGATGATGGTGCAGAAACCTAAGGCAATGAAGACTGTTACTCCTAAGGTTAAACCCTCTGATCAACATTGGGGCGCTGCCAAAGCTGAAAGAAAATCTTTAAATCAAAACAACAGCTTTCCAAGTTACCAAAATTTTCAGAAAAAGGTGATGAAACCATTTTCAAAGCAATCAAAACTTGAAAAACCCAAAGTTACCCCTCCCAAGGTAACTAAAACTGTTTTGAAAAATATTTCTAAAATGCAGAAGGTTGAAATACCTAAAGTCACAACTCAAAAGGTGACTAAAACAAAAACTGTTTTGAAAAGTGAATCTAAAATGAAGAAGGTTGAAATACCTAAGGTCACAACTCCAAAAGTGACTAAAACAAATGTTAAATCACCTGGAATTTGGAAGCCAAAAGTCAAGGCAGCTACAACCGAATCATCCCAACTTCCTGATCTTTCAAAAGGAATGTTTTTAAAAGAAATTTCATTCATTGATTCCTCAGGAGTACCCAGAAAAACAATGGCCTAGGTACTATTAGCTAACTAATCTCTCACTGTGTGCAGGAACGATCAAGGAGGATTATCACTAACATTTTTTTTATTAAGTTGTTTGTTGGTAAGTGATTGTTCCAGGCACAGTTTAGGAGATGTATCTTCATGTCATGACAAGATATCTATACAATGAAAGGTATGTCTCTTTGAGAGGTAAAATGTCAAAATCAGCACGAAAGGTACTGTTCTTAACTTGGTTGTGTGAATGAAGCGGCAAAGGGTGTTTTGAGTCAAACCAAATTTCCTAAAATTTTCAATTGATTGATTAAGTGTTTGACTTCAAATGCAATGAAGTGTGCATGTCATGAAACCCTATTTTCTAAAATTTTCAAATCAATACTTTGAAAGTTAGCTTGGCCAGATGTGTGTAAAGTCATTTAATTTGTTTGTGTGTTTGTGTGTTTTATTTTGTTAAAAAAAAAAAAAATGATGATGCTCACAAAATTGTGACATTAAAAATCAAAAAGCAAGGGGAAGAAATGTAAAGAAGATGAAAATGTTGACCCCTCAAAAATAGTGTGCTTTTCAATTTTTAATTGTTTCTTGTTTTTGAGAAGTTTAGGGGAAGTCAAATGAATGTTCGGGTTGGAGATGGCTGACACGCGTAAGGCGGAAGTGAAAGGCAAGCTCCACGGTGATATGCTCGGTAGGCTCGACCTAAACTTATGACCTCCAATGAAAGTGCAGTGAACTTAAAAGATATATATGTTTAGCTTCCCATCCTAGGTTGCATAGTTTAAAAGACTGAGTCCCGACAAAAACGGGTTGAGAGTGGTAATTATACCTAGTATTCACTCTCTCACACGCCATGTTTATGCTATCTTGACAACACCACAGAGCAAAAGAAAACGAAAATGAAAAAAAAAGGAAAGAAAAAGAAAATGAAAAAGAAAAGAGAATAAATAATCACTCAGTTGGTCTTCTTTGCGTGCTTAGCGGCCGACCTGATCACCAACTGATGGTTAATGAAATAAGTGGTAGTCATAACGGTGTTGCATGGTTCCTCAAGTTGGGGGTTTGTGAATCCTCAATAAACTCTGAGGTTGGGTAGGTTTTGCTGTGTACGCTTGGGTGTGGGGACAATTAAACATGACGGTAATACTGTAAAATATTAAGCATGACGCATTCGGATGGGATTAAACGGGTTTGAGTTTAAAGCGGACAAACATACCGGCAATCACCTGGACTAGTTAAGTAACTGAAGCTGAAAAGGGTTCCTCAGTCAGATTCATACGGTTTGATCCCTTGTAAACTCTCTCATGTTTGACATTGGTAAGTATTTGTTTGTTTTTATCTTTCGTGTGTGAGTCGTTAAGTTCTTTTTGGTGTGTTTTTGTCTTGGCCAGGTTGATTTGAGAAGTCAAAATATGTTTTTCAAGGGTTTTAATGCATGACAATATGCCCCCGACAGATCTTGCCAAATTTTTAGGGGAAGGAGTATGGGATAATAAGTATTATCCGAAGGGAACTCGAGGATGATACTTATTATCTAATGGAAAAGACTTCCTCCGTCAGATCTTGACAAATTTTTAGGGGAAGGAGAGGGGATAATAAGTATTATCCGAAGGGAACTCGAGGATGATACTTATTATCCGAAAAGACTTCCATAATACATTGTATCCGAAGGGAACTCGAGGATAATATGTATTATCTCAGGGGAAGTCCTTAGCTGAGGGGAAGTAATCAGCTAAGGGGAAGTCTTTAGAGGTCTTTGGGTTCAGGGGAAGTTTTATAGAAAACCCGTAATCTATATTAGGGTTTTTGGTTAAAATTATGTTAATTTGAATCAACTGAACAGATGATAATTACCTCCTAACCCAAAGACCAGTCATCACATGTCTGGTAGTGTATATTTTTTCAAATGTGTATCAGACAGGTTGATGACAGAAAGATGTTGCTGCTGCTCAAGTTAAAGAACCAACCGGACAAGACTTCCATCTGAAAAGCAACTGTTCAGGGGAAGTTGTTGGTATCTTTACAAGTCTTCAAAAGCTTCGAAAGTTTTTCAAAGAAAATGCTCACAAGTTTAGGGGAAGCTGAAGATTTCAAGTCAAATCTTTGAAACAGAGAATGAGAGCAGTCAGAGATCATAAAGTTTGAAGATCAACAATCAAGTTCTTCACAGTTAGAGGCTTTCAAAATTTTACCCTCTAATTTTTGGAGATTCAAGACAGTTACCGAAGATTTAGCAAGAACCAGTTCTTTCAACAGAAATAAGTCAATGAGAGTCCTCCATTTCATTGATTGTTCATTTAAAGAAGTTCAAGCTGATGCTGATCAAGAGGAAGTCCCAAGTGCCCGTCATGAAGCCCATTGAAGATTTCTGCGGAAAGAATCTTCATCAGCATCTATGCCAGCCAGTCAAGAAGAAGTTTTTCAAAGATCGAAGACATTTAATATCACAAGCCTAGGGGAAGATTGTAGAGGCTAGATTATGAGGCTTGTAATATTAAATATGTTGGGCTGGGCTTAGAGGGTTTGATTAGAATCATAGGCTAGTTTGATTATTGTTTAGGCTAGTTTATGATTGGGCTTGGGTTTACTATTGGGTTTATGATCCAAAAGGGCCCAATAGTAAACCCAATGGTGGTCTATATATAGACCACTTGACCTCCTTGTTGAGGGTTGCTTGTTTACGATTGAGAGAGGGCAGCCATAAGGTGTTTACGATCCATTGGAGATTACGATCGTAAACCCGAGAGGAGTGAGTTTACGATTACTGTTTTGTACCCGACAAGGTTTCTTGTGTGCAAAGATCTAGTTTTTATCGTTTAAATCATCGTTTTCTTGTGTTCTCTTCATCTCTATTCTTGAATCAATCACCTACGAGGATTCCGCACTCGTTTGTGATAGAGATATCGTGTGTTTGGGAGATTTCCGGACCTACACCTTCCGCATCACATTTACAGAAACAAATATAGAACCGTAAAATGTCGTCACAGACAAACGCGCGAAAAGAAGACAAATAATGCGATATGAACTGTCGCCCAACGCAACGTGCGAGTTTCCCCCTTAAAACTATGTTTACGATTTCTATCTTAAAACTATGTTTATTATGTATATCTTAAATCTATATTTATGACTTCAATCTTAGAAACTCTTGTGACCAATATATCTTAAAACTGTGTTTATGACTTATATTTCAAAACTCTTCTGACCAATCGATGATACGAATGATAAAGTAACATGCGTACAATGAAAAATATATCACGAGAGTATCGATAAAATAAAAAAATGTACCATCTTATAAAATGTCACCGCGCCGTATCACGTTAACAGAAACAAATATCGCGTTATAAATTGTCGCCGCTGCCAAACGCTCGAACAAAAGGCAAATAACGCGTTATAAGCTGTCGCCCGCTGCAACGCGCGAGTACTCCACTTGTATATATTTATAGGGTTAAGTTCAATGGAAAACTAAGTTTTAGTTGGAAAACTGGAATACCAAAGGAAAATTATATTAAATGAAGGCTATTTAGCTAATTTTGGTGCTTTTTTTCCTTTTTTTTTAAAATTTTTATGTCTATCCACCTAATACCCACCTAACGACCTTAATAAAAAAACTTAAAAAAAACATTTTTTTTTTGTTCGTTCGATTATGTTGCATATATGTAACATTGTATGTTTACATTGTGTACATGCAACATAGCATGTTGCATATATGCAACATACTGTGTTGCATATATGCAACGTATGAAACATAACGAAATACTATGTTGCATACACTCAATGTATGCAACACTATGTTGCATATATGCAACATAATCGGACGAACAAGATGAACAAAAAAACGTTTTTTTTTTCTTTTTCTTTTTGCCTTTTTATGAAGTTATCATGTGGATATATATGAAATAAAAAAAAATAATGTTAAATTACCCAACCATCCTTTTTTAATAAAATTTTCCATTGGTTTTCCAGTTTTCCAAATAAAAGTAGTTTTTCAAGAACATTACCCATATATATATATATATATATATATATATATATGGGGAAAGTGAATATGGGGCTGTTAAGCATCTAACCTTAGATGCGAAACCCCCAAAACTACGTAGTTTTGATAAAATCACATAAAAAATAAAATCAATTAAAATCTAAATCCAAGCCAAGTCTGATGTCCTCTGATCTCGTCCCTTTTTCTTCTCACAGATTCGATCACGAGCGAAATTGATATCGTAAACTCAATTCTCCACGTTTTGGGCGCCGATTTTTATCGAAATTGATCTCGTCATCTCGATTCTCCATGTGCCGATTCAATCAAAAGCAAGTTCGTTTGATCATCCAAAGAAGAAAAATCAAGCCTTCATACTCCTTTATTAATAAGTGCCGCTTTTTTGCAATCCGGTGGTAACGTATTACATGTTTCATCATCTTCATGATTTTAGAAATCATCTTTCTTGTCTAAGAACCCATATCTTAATGATTTTAAAAATCAATTTTCTTGTTTACAAACCAGCAAGTCGATTATCTTTAAATTATCTTTAGAAATCATCAACATTATTTATCTTTATAATCATGACGTTTATTATATTAAAAAACAATTTTCAATTTTTATATAGTTTTTTAGTTCACCAAGATGATCAGAGGAGCATATCAAATTGCTTTGGAGGAGATCGAAGTGGTGATGAATCTGTGCGCGGCATAAAAGAAAATGAGGGATTAAGATTAGATCGATGAAACGGCTTGAGGATCCGTGACGCAGAAAAGAAAAAAATATATTAACCTAATTGATTTTATTTTTTTAAGTGATTTTATCAAAACTACGTAGTTTTGAGGGGTTTCGCATCTAAGGTTAGATGCTTAACAGCCCCATATTCACTTTCCCCTATATATATATATATATATATATATATATATATATATATATATATATAGGGTAGGGATCTATGGAAAACCTCTATTTTCTAGAAAACTTGGAAAACCTTTTTTTAGCCATTGATTACAAGATTAATGGTCCAGATTAATAGGGTCTAGAGTGTAATTAGATGTAATAAATTTTATTTAATGCAGGGTATTATGGTAAATTGCTATCCCAAAAATTAAACTACCAAAAACAAAATCCCTAATTTGTAGTTCTTTCTCTCTCTCTTTAATCAAGTGGCGATATTCTTTTTTTTTAAATTGATCCGCTAATCACAAGCACTCATCGTTCAAAAATCCTACCGGTCGTAAATAGGAAACAACTCATCGTTTTCAACCGTTCATCAAGAACCATATGTAAGGGTTTTTGAATAAGAATGTTACATGGGTGTAAGGTTTTCCAAATTTTTCTTGAATTTCTAAAGGTTTATTGAATCAGAATGTTACAAGAGTGTAAGGATTCTTTTTTTTTTTTTTGCGAAATTAGTTGCTATGCTTATTGGTAAATCAGAATGTTACAGGGGTGTAAGGGTTTGAATTTATTCGTGAAATTGTAATGGGTTTTGAATCCAAATGTTACAGTGCTGTAAGGAACATTTTTTAGCGAAATTAGGTGTGATGCTTATTGGTAAATCAGAATGTTACAGGGGTGTAAGGGTTTGAATTTATTCGTGAAATTGTTAGGGGTTTTGAATCCAAATGTTACAGTGCTGTAAGGAATATTTCATTCTATATAGCTGTAAATTGTTACAGTGATGTACCAGTTGTATTACGGATTTTATATTAAATAAGGATAAAAAAAATATTATACAAAAAACATTATTGATAACATTTAGCCATAACTATGTATTAAAAATAATTAATTGTTAGCTGGTGTAACATATATAATTTATTATACAATGTGACTTGATTATGATGAATTGTTACACCATTGTAACAAATACGTAACTGATATTCAAACCTTCTTGCTGAAGCCCGACAATATCCGCAGATTCCATAACAGCTAAATCATTGCCTCTTACAGGCGTTGAAAGAAGGCGAGTAGTATCTTCATTATCAATCCCATTCGAAGAACAAGGATCAATATTATTTATGTTCACATTGACCGGGTCATGATCATGATCATAATTGTCTTAGACGCTTTGATTGGGTGATTGGACACCATCAATGAGTGATACGACATCATGTGTTGATGTACGGGATTGATCTTCTACTCCTTTACCTTGATCTGGAATTGCCATGGAGCTAGATTGATGAATGTGATGAATATTGAATGAGATGATGAACGTGATGATATTGAACGACAGATGGATTAGGGTTTAAGATTTGCAATGGGTATTAATTAGGATAATGAGAAATCCCTGGAAATTTTCAAATTAGTTATTAACATTAATTTTAAAAAATACTTTATTAAAATAGATATGCCAAATTTACAGTATTACCCTTTCATTAAAATAAAAATCACAAATTAAATGGAATTATGTGATTGGTGGAAAGTGGTTTTCCAGGTTTTCCAAAAACTAATGGGTTTTCCATTGATCTCCTTCATATATATATATATATATATATATATATATATATATATATATATATAGGGGAAGGATCCTGCGAAAACACCCTTTTTTTGTGAGAACTGCGTAAACAAATCTTAAAACCTACATAACTTTTTCATACGTTAATATTTTTTTAAAAAATTTGCACCAAAAGTCTTAAAATTATATTATCATTAATCCTATAAAAGTTTTAAAAAACTTAATGCTTTTTTTATTTTTTTAAATATTTTTTTGTGTGGTGCACATGTGCATCACAAAAAAAACTCATACTTTTAGTATGAGTTAATATTTTTTTTTCTTAGTCGCACCATATGTCATATATTTTCATCATTTTTTTTGCGTTTTTATTGAATGATGCACATGTGCATCATACCAAAAAAAACGCTCATACATGTGATATACATTAATAGTTTAAAAAGAAATTGCACCCTAAATCTTATAGTTGTGTTATCTTTAGATTTAAAGAAAAAAATAGCATTTTATAACTTCTTTTAATTATATGATGCACATGTGCATCACACGGGAAAAAAAACGTTCAGTTTTTTTTTTTAATATTTTGCTCCAGATTTAAAGATAACGTATTTCTAAGACTTTTGGCGCAAATTTTATGAAAAATCGTTAACGTATGAAAAAGTTACGTGAGTTTTAATATGTGTTTTCACAGTTTTCACAAAAAGATGTGTTTTCGCAGGATCCTAACCCTATATATATATATATATATATATATATATATATATATATATAGGGAGAGGATCATTTGAGAACCAATTGGGTTTGAGAACTTTTAAGAACCATTCTGAGCCACAAGTTATATATAAGGAAATCCCCCCATGAATTTGAATGCTTCTCCCCTGAAAATTAGTGACCCAGAATGGTTCTTAAAAGTTCTCAAAACCAATTGGTTCTCATTTGAACCTAACCCTATATATATATATATATATATATATATATATATGTTTTGGTCAAAAATTCACAAAGGAATTTCGTATTCCAAACTTAAAATGTGAGGTAGTGTGCTTGTCAATATGCTTGAAATGTAAAACTGAACACAAGGATGTAACGAGGGAAAAATCCAGGATTCTTCGAGTTGCCTCTAGGAATCCTAGCAAAAAAACCTCGGGAGCCGGCCTAAAGAGCCTGCTTCCTCACAATTTTATTGATAGGAAACTGAAAATTACAAGTATTTTGGAGGTATAATCGATCAAGCTAAGTGTTACAGAGATCGTATGCTATCAGAGCTAAAGTGTGAAGGAGTTGTGTGTGTTCCTATTGATCGATTCCTCGATTTATATAACGAATACAATGGTAATAAACTTTCCGGGATTCCCAGGATCCTACTATCCAACTAATTCGATCGTGAAGGGCCTCTTCGTTCACTTGGTCCACGATCTGCTTTAGCTGGAGCATAAGTTTCGGAGGTAGTTGATGACTTCGTCGAAACCTGGTCAAATAAACACGTGGCAAACGTGAGGGTTAGTTAAAAATAAATAAATAAGGATACCTGGATGAATGGGATTCCCAGACGATAATAGGATTCCTGCACTGCGTGAGCTTCCTGCGAGCATCCTGAAAATACACCCTCAACAATTGCCCCTTGAATTTCAACAGATGTGGATAAGCTCGACATCTGTTAAAATTCAAAAATATGCCTTTTTCACGGCGTGTAAACGGTAAAAACAGTTGAGACGGGACATATTTATCGACGCCTCATGGTAATCATGACTTTTTCTTTAAATAGAAGATTTCACCAAAAGATTCTCACCGTCTTCTTCACATAACCTCTCGAGCTTCTCCGATTATTCCAGGTCAGTCCCTTCTTCGTTTTCTCGCTTTCTTCTCGTTTTTCGGCCATGGCCAAGAAAAACACACGGTCGTCTTCTTCGCTAAGCTCTCCGACTGTCGAAGATTTCCATGATCAGGGGTATATCATCCCCTGTGAGGAAGAAACTTGTACCTTCGATAATCGCGACATTCTCGAGTTGAAGAATTCCGGCATCTTTCCGCCGGAAACTGTTTTCCGACCTTTTGATTCCCTTACCAAGTCCGATTTCATGTCCACAACTTGGGTTTGTTTCATGTACTACCCTTTTTCGCTCGGAATGAGATTCCTCTTTCCGGAGCTTATCACTCAGTTTTTCAAGACCACCCGACTTTCTTACTCCCAAACCATGCCGATGGTCTGGAGGATCTTGTATTCTCTGGACCAGTTGAACCAAACCAGGAATCTTGACATTGGGATTCCTGAGATCTGTGAAGCGTATAAGCTAAGAACCCATGGTTGTAGCCGGTTTGTTCTCCAGGCTCGTACCTCCACCTCCCAGTTGATTCCCCGAGCTTCCCACAATGACCATGACTGGAAGAAGCGTTTTTTCTTCGTCAAACGAGACTCGATTCCTGGGGGGACGGAGTTACCGTTGAAGTGGGTTGAGAAGGGTAGGATATTGATGTTTCTTGTTGTTGCTGATTTTCCAATATGTTTCTAACTTTTCTGTTGTTTTCTTTTTTTGCAGCACCCAAGTTTGAGAATCTCATTAAGAAGCAGCCTGATTTCAAGAAGCTTGAAGCAATTTACCGGATTCCTGCCAGCGAGAGAGCCCTGGTTCTTGAAGCAACAACCAGCGAGAACAGCTATTCAGCCGACCACACTCCCAGCCATGTCTGGTAACTCTTTGTAGGATTCTGAGTTGTTTACTTCATTCGAGCATCTTGGATGTTAATAACCTGTTTCTGTTCGCAGCTCCCAAATCCAGCGCCTCATTTTCCCCGAAGGATCTTGACAGTCTGCTCAAGATCAAGAAGGAACAGCTCGAGCATCCCACCACCTCTAAGCCGCCTGTCAGCCGGCCGAAGGCCTCAGCTTCCAAGAAGCGGAAGGCTATTGAGACTCCTACAGCTCCCGTGGTGTACCTGGAATCCTTTGAGAATCTTGCCTCTTCCGAGGTCAGCAACAAAATCCTCTCGATGCAGACCATGATAAACCTGGTAAGAAGCTCATACAATTTTTATGTTAGTTTCATACATGTTGCAGCTGTTGACCAGGATTCCTGTTTGTGCAGGGTATCGAGAAGCTAAGCACCCAGGCCATGGACATGGAGCAGAAGCTTGCTGAAGCCCACGAGAAGATCCAGGCCCAAGCCGACACTGCTAAGGGTAAAACCCTGCTCTACGAGCATAAGCTCGCTGAGCAGCGTCAAGCCCTGGAAGCTAAGATGGCCACAGATGCTGAAATAGGCCAACTCTCAGCTGCCCGGAGCGTCCTGGAATGCAAAATTTAGATGGCTGAAGAGGCTGAAGCAGCTGGCTTCCAAGTTCCAGGTTAGGACATCGCAGGCTAGAAACTAGTCTTGGAATCATTGGGAGGAGATGGTGATGTGGAAGGGAAAGGATGGGAATGATGGTGGCTCCTCAAAAAATGGTTCCGGTTTCTCCGGTGGCGATGACAAGGGCTTACGTGGTGGAGCTGGGAGAGGGCAAGAAGCTGGAGGATGTGGTGAAGCAGGCGGAGGAGGAGAAGACAGTGGGCGATGAGGACAATGCAACGGTCTGAGCCCACTTTTTTAGGTTTTTTTGGTGGTTTGTTGGGTGAAACTTTTTTCCTTTTCCTGTAATGAACAAGTAACAAACAACAATGGTAGGGATCCTGGTGGAGGGATCTTATGTTTACAAGACGAAACCAGGACTCCTAAAAACAATCTTTTGACTATCGAGCTTCTCAAGTGGAGGGATCCTGAGGTTTTCAGGACGAAACTTGGGAAGCTTAAAACCTTTAGTAGTTATAAATAATTGTTGGTACTAGGATTCAAGAGATTATGAGCAGCTCACATCAGCTCGCAAGCACATCACTGTAAGGATCCTGAATTATATTTCACGACTAACTATTGCTTTCCTTTTTTGTTCGTTATTCGCAGGATGACTCAAGCATGGATCACGTGTCCTAAAGACTCGGTTAACTAACAGAAACGTGGACTAAGTGGACTTCGAACGGCTAATTGGAGAACGTGGAGTTAGTTGCTAGTTTTTAGGGGATGTTGTTATGATGTAATTTGTATTTA